>JACEFZ010022740.1:670000-715000 GCA_014155875.1 Cepaea nemoralis
TAACTGTTATCAGTTTGTCTAATGGCTAGGAGTTAGACCAGACATAGTTATTGTGAGAGAGTCTGAAATGTTATACCGGGGTCTCTGTGCTGTGGAACTTGCACGCGTGTCTTTATAACACGCACAGGTATATCACTTATGGGACAGGGGTGGAGCGGCGCTGGTGTCTCCGTGGCGAAGTGGTCACGCCGTCCGCCACGCGCTCCGAAGGTTGTGGGTTCGATTCCGGGCTCCGATACTCGGTTCACGAGTAAAGTGTTATCGGAGAACATGGGGGTCGTTGCTGGAGCTTCGGGGTTCGTGCTTAATGCGACTGTTTTAGTAGGCCGCCCTGCGGAAAGAGATCGAGCCATATGGGCTAAAACCCGGCGCTATGAAGTCGATCTTACGTCTTTAAACCCTCTTTAAACAGATGTACCAGTTGATGAAGAGCTGTTGAGATCATTGATAAGATATTGGATTGGGAATCAAATACTGGGCTGCGAACTGAATAAACAGTATCAGGAAAAATGAATTAACGGGTATTAATAGACACTCGCCGGTCTCCCTGGCGAAGGGATTAAGGACGTTGTTTGTAATCCCGTATACCCATGTATGGATCACAGCAACGCGAGATTCGGCAGCGGATCGCCTCGCGCTGATTACTTACGGAGGTATGTTAGCCTGTCGTTCAGAAAGCAATGGCAAACTCCTGAACGTAAAAACTTACCAAGATATCAACAGCAGCTGAAAAATGCTGGCGTTGACTGCAATGTTCTGTAAAAGAACTTCGAAAAAAATAGACACTCATAGAAGTAGAGATTAAAGAAGACAAATAGACAATACAAAAGTGAAAGGTAAAATGACAACACTGTGATTCAAACATGTCGCCAGCAACTTTGCGCTGTCCTCGCGTGGAGTCGGGTGATCGAATCGCTGTGTGGTCACTATCGCTGCCAATTGTTATATTTGAATAACGAAGACACTGCTCTTCGCTGGCTGTTGAATGGGGGGGGGGGGCGGACGGAGCGCGTATAGACATGTCCTTAGTGCAATGATATTGGTTCTTTGCTCAGCTCAACGCAAATCAACTCAACATTGCTACATCTCAAAGCAAATCAATAAGTCTTTCAACCTGAAATATACAATACACATATCCCAAAAGTAATAAACAGTGAAAACAAAAAGGCATGATGGTTAATTTAAAATAAACCAGTGCATACAGTACAAATTACCTGACGAGATGTAGTTAAGTGTGTCAGGCAATAAATTGTGCGACCTATAGCTTATGTCTTCATTAGTCAAATTCACTGCCGGAAAACATTATTTGTAATTGATATAGTGCCTGGTGTATCCTCTAATCGCTACATCTTTCCTTTACTTCAATGTTAATAAAGTTGTTTAGCCTTTACAGGACGTCGCAGTCAACCCTAGAATGTTTTGGCTGTTTGTGCAAGTTTATGTTCAGTAGTTTGCCATTGATTTCTGAACGACTGGCACTCATACCATTGTATGACAACCAAGGCAAGGCATTTTTCTACTGCCAAATCGCCGTCAACTGTGTTTCGAACGCGGTATGCAGGAGAACGAATTGCGTCTGAAATCCCTTCGCCACTGAGCCGGCATGTACTTCCATGAGTGATGATGTTTTCATGTCTTATGTACAGTAACATGATGTTTCAGCATTACAGTTTCTGTCTGCACACTTTGCTTCGGTGAGAACTTGATCCCCGAGCTATGTGACCTAGGGGACCCATTAGTCGCGCCTTGGGAAGCGCTGATGCACCGACATCTTTAAGAACATCCACGATAAAAACATATATAAATGTATGAACCTGTCTGTTTGAATAGATCGGAAGAACCCTCTCAAGTTATAATTCATAGGGTAACCAATCTACCGGGGTTGAAAGCGCTGGGTGTCCCACTAAGAGGAGAAACATGCCCTAAACTAAAGGAACCGTTGGGAGCGCATAACGCAGCCACTTGGTCTGTTTATTTCCCCGCCGACTGGGACACTAGACAGAAAGGGGGACACGTATAGTAAGATCTGTTTGCCGTTTAAACTTTGTGACCCAATTTAACCGTCCCGTTTCAAACAGTTAAGGCTCGCAAGATACCGGCAGTGTTATATTGTTAAATTCTGAACTTTAGACAGAACTGTCATGATGTTTACTTTGTTTGCAAATGATTTAATGAAAAAAATATGTGTGATTTATTTAGATCCCTTTGTACGGGCTATAAGTTATAACTGCGTTTGTGCCACCGTCTGTGGAAATTACATTCCCTCTTTGTATAAGCATTTGAAACAAGTTCTCGTCTGGCCGTGATCGAACTAGGGCATTCAAATTATTTGGCCCGCGTACGTTTGCAAACGGATATCAGTGTGAAATCATTGGTGCAGCCAAGAAGCATAGGATATTGTTTGTTACTATCACACTTCTCGCCGCTTGTTGAGTCATGATTACTTGCTGGGTCCAATCTGTGATTTGTGAATATATATTTCTGCGGTATAAACAGTTGAGTTTATGATTCAGTGATCAAATACTACAGTGATGTTTGTGTTCAATCCGTGGGACAACAAAATTTGACCTTTTTTCGTTGCCTGTGCTTAGGATTACTTAGGTACGTTACTGCTAGGATTATACTTCTTTGTCGTTCGTCCGATATTTTGTGTGTGAACGTAATTGCGTTGTGTCAATTTACAGCCGAGCTGCGATATTTGCGCCTTTCTGCTGACATCTATTTGTGTTTGTTGACTGGGTGAACCTTGCCTGTAGGTGTATATTATTGTAGCTGAGTGTGGCTCAATTCGTAATATTAATTGGGATATAGCTTTTTTGTGAATTCATTTTAAAATAGTTTTTGAACAGTGTTATATTTAATATATGAGTCGACGTGGCAACTAGTTAGTGCTCTTGTCTGTCAAGACTATGGTCCAAGACCAGTTCCTAAGCAGAGGAAGGGTTTTTTTTTTCTCTGACAAGAACAGCTCTGGGATAAACCCACCCTCATACAAATGAACACCGATCAATTTTCATAATTTCCAGGGAATTGTGTGATAAGGAAAGGCGAAGGGGAAGAGAGCTGGCCACCACACCTCATATGTCGTGATCTAAAATATGTGAGGACCTAACACTCCACACCCCAAGGGATAGTATCTTATATGGACTGTGTGTGTGTGCGCGCACACACACACACACACACACACACACACACACACGGTTAAGCTAAACAAAGAATTAGGGAGCCGAGGTCGCACAGATTCTAGCAGACCTGCAAGTCAGTCTAGCAGTCATGTGTTCGAATCCTCCTCGAGGCAAGCATTTTTGTTTTAGGGTAAATTGACCTGGACTCCCAGTTTGACCCAGCCCAAGACGGGGATCGGGAAATGTGTAGATATGTAAGTGCAGCGGTCGTGATACAGACCACATTACCCACCGAGTGCCGTTGGGACCATAACAATAAGGGACCAGTGCTATGTGCCAAGTACTCCCCCAGGCTTGGAAAAAGGGCGCTTTAACTTTGTGTTTCTTTCTGTACACGAAACAGCACCACTCATTGATGAGCGAGCTTGTAAATGTGTATACATCCACTTGACGCCACTGGCCACTCTCGGCGATGAACTTATTGATATGTATATCTTGACGTAACTTTCGATGACGAGCTTACACATACATGTGTATACATTCTGCTTGGCGCCACTTCCGATGATGAGCTTATAGATATGTATACACTTTGCTTGGCGCCAGATTCATAGATGCATGTCGTGTACTGTACAATAAACACAATATAAGATCGAATGTTGCGGTAATGCAGACATCGGCGTTAATGGAAGCTGCGTCGTTTTGGCTTTGATAATGTAGAGATAAAACGAACGAACCAACAGGCTTTATTTTCAAATGGTTAAGAATTGGGCACTCAGGACCGTCTAACATTCTGCCTTCTATCACTCTCTTTCATACATTATTTCATCCATAATTCCCTTTCTAAGCGCGTATTGGCGATATCAGCGTATAGGAATTGACATGAGGGGGGGGGGGGGGGGGGGGGGGTGGGGCTGAGAGGTCTCGAGGTATGGTGTCCGCCTCGAGTGCTGGAGGTCCCGGGTTCAGGCCCCGGTGAGGACCGTGATTTATTTAAAAAATCCACCTGGACTTCCAGTAATAAAATGTCCCCTGGTCTCTGGGTAGTGAGATCGGACGCCCGCGTGTATTGTTGCGCACGTAAAACATCCCTTGGCAGTTGGAAATCGAAAAAGAGTAGCCTAACAGCGCTGCCCGGGCAAAATTTCGAGTTAAAAATCTACCCAAAGTATTTCAGGATCCTCGCCGATGCAACGGAGTTCGTGGATTGAGCTGAGTTTCTCCAGACTCAGGTTTGAGTTAGGAGGAAAACGGAGCACTTATGGGTTAAACCGTGTGCCATGATGGTGATCCAACGACTAAACGACTAAACTAAACTAGGAATTGACATTATGGAGGTATTCAATATAGAAACAAGATAACCGGGCAATAAATAGCAGGCTCTGGAATGATAGGATGGCAAATGATGTAACAATGAGACTCTTTCTTTTATAATTGAGAATCAAACTTGCTGGCATAATGAAAGAGTATATGATGGTTCACACGTATATGTCAGCGACTGTGGCTTAGAGGCACTGAGCGGAATTTCGCAACTCCCGCATACCAGGTTTGAATTCAGCTGCAGGCAATTTGGAAGCAGACTGTCTTGTTGTGATTTTCATAATGGTTATGAGCGTCGGTCGTTCAACAAGTAATGACAAACAACTGAACGGCAATTCGCTAAGAAAATCACAGCCAATTAATGCTGGGTTTGATTGCGACATCGTGTAGAGGATACACAAGTAACTGTACACAAGTTAGACATGTCTGGATGACAACTCTATAAGTTCTATACTATACTCACTAGAGACTCAGCACCCATGAGAGCAGCGCACCGATTCTAACACATCCGTTCCAGATACCGGAGTGTAGCAAACAAAAGAGTAAAACAGTATGGTAGGTAGGTGAAATTTATTGCTTTAGATCGGTGTCTGTGTGTTAGGGGTTAGTGAAACGCAGTTTCATAATATCCCTGCATATCGAGTTAAGGGTTTGAAATTAGGTGTGTGTGATTTGAAAGCAGATCGCTTTGCGTTGATTTTGATGGTATGAGGTCGTTCAGAAAGCAATTGGAAATTAATTAACGTAAAGTTGACTAGTAAAAACAAACAGCCGTTAGAAGGTGGGGTTGACTGCAACACCCTGAAAAATACATGCGACTGGCGGTTTTATATTGTATTAGAACAAGTATAGTTATATAGTTTTTATATCATAAACTTAGATACGCTGACGATACCGTGTTACTAGCAGAAAGTGAGCAAGAGTTGCAAGACCTAGTGGAAGAAGTAAACAGGCACAGTGCAGAATGTGGCTTAGATATTAACATCCAAAAAACAAAAACTGTGATAATTAGCAGTGAAAAGGAAAGGTCATCAATGAACATCACAGTAAACGGACAGATACTAGAACAAGTAACAAGTCTTTTATCTTGGACATATAATAACAGATGATGACAGAAGTGAAATGGAAATCAAAAAGAGAATAGGAATGGCCAAAAATGCTTTCAACGGCATGAAATCAGTATTAACATCTTGAGAGATTAATAACGCATTAAAAATGAGAATTGTTAAATGTTACGTTTATTCAACTCTACTATATGGCTCGGAAGCCTGGACATTGAACAAGCAACTAGAAAGTCGCATAGAAGCCCTTTTGTTTCATGGAAACAAAAACAATCAAATGCAGAGGTCCTAATAAACTGGGAATGAAGAGAGTTGATGAAATAAATAAAAAGGAGACAAGTGAAATATTTTGGCCACGTTAAAACACGTGATACTCTTATAAAAACCATACTGGAAGGCAAGGTTGAGGGCAAGCGAGCAAGAGGTAGACAACGATACAAGTGGGAGGATAACATCAAGAGATGAACGAACATCAGCCTGACAGAATTTACAGTCAAGGCAAGAGACAGACAGTGTTGGAGATCCATTGCAGCCAACCTTCATTGCGGAGACGGTACCTGATTGATTGATTGAGTTTTATAGCTGAACGATGCGGCTAATTTGTTTGCAGTTATAAAAACTGCCCCCGTAGACAATTATTAGTTTAGGTGGAAAGGAAATGGACACCCCCATCTCGTTCCCTTGAACATACTATCATTGTGGTCGTACACAGAATGTTAAATCCTAATTGATGTTAGGGTTTCCTGCAGACTTTTCTCTCTGATTATTGTTATTTGTCTACTATATGGTTTTTATGGGGTTTTACTTCTCAGAATGTTATGTTATTGTTAACTATTTAAGGTATGATTATTTCAATACTTTTATTAAGTGGTCATAACGGCTATACTTACACTTTGTAACTAGGGTAGAACTTTAAGCAACTTTTAGTAGATATTAACGCACCAAGAACGCTTGCAAGTGTGCGCCATACATACTTATCTCCTGGACGTAGAGAGGTAATGCTTTCTTCGTGGTATCTCTGCGACTGACAATCGTGCTAAGATTTCTTTCATTCATTCTGTGGCATTCCGGCATGTCCATTACATAATTTCTCTCCATAAGTCTTTCAACATCTCTCTCTCTCTCTCTCTCTCTCTCTCTCTCTCTCTCTCTCTCTCTCTCTCTCTCTCTCTCTCTCTCTCTCTCTCTCTCTCTCTCTCCCTCTCCCTCTCCCTCTCACTAGCCGGATGTTCTGCCTCTCTTGTTGTCGTGTGTAAATCATGTCATATGTTGAATCCATCCACGTCGTGGATTACTTTTCTTGCCCCACGGGCACACCAGTCTCGCGTGATTGATAACTGATTGAGATGTTTGTTGCATACTCAACTTACTGTCATGGTCTTAAATTATACTGACATTTGGCTCGCTCTCTCAGAACAGGCGCGAAACAATCACACACATTCAATGATTGCACTCTCACACACGGCAACGTGAAGTAAACCTTTTATTCACGTAAACTATTTACATCAAGTACATTCGTGAATAGTTGCGCTCCTAACTGCGCAACTCGTACAACACGAAGTATATACATTACACATCTTATATTAATACAACATGGCTCTCTCACTGTCTCAGCTCAAACACATCCCACTCTACTAGTCAGCCATGCTATCTCACAAACAATCAGAGAATACAAGCATAACCCTCTCTTGATTATGTGGTTGCTTCGGGATTTGAAATTTAAATATTGAGCACAACCCACTACTGGCAACGCCGATCGCATTCCGGCATGAACCCAAGGCCTATCCACGTCAATATGGAAGCACTATACTCGAGTTTCGCCCTCATTTGAGCTCGTCAGTAGTGCATATCCCTGACCGGATCCGGAAACAGTCCCGGATCACGCGTGTGAAGCGGGTGTGTAACCACGCGGCACACACTGGACACACCAAATTATCACAACAGAACATCACAACGCTACCCATTGTAGGTTATGCTCAAGATTGCCCAATCACCGCGACCGACGTCCGTCAATCGATGGGACCCGAACGATCAGGACTTCTCACTGGCAAGGAACACCAGGCCTCCTCTCTGTCCGTCCGTCTCGATGTCCTGAACCCGTCTGCCTCACACAGGTATTCTTGGTCAGACTTTTCCTTCTCACATCTCGTGCGTCCCGTGTATCACGATGACCACTGGGCTTCAATTGCGTCGTGGCTAGCCTGTACTCGGTGACACCTTGCTGCCGTTGTGTTTACTGTCGTAAGTTGTCCTTCACCTACAGGCTATGGGGATCCTGACACTTACCACCAGCTAATGTTCTTCCATCATCCCGCGACGTTATGTGCCTATAGACGTACATTCGCCCGCCGTGTGCAGGCATGTTTCCCCATTATTAAGTAACTCTACAACATTCTTCTTCAGAACTTGCTATCTCCACACATTTCTAAACCATCTCATCCTTTTCATCTCCTTTTGCTTCAACCACAAACCCTGGCAGATAGATCTGCCGGCTTCCCGCTCCGTTCAATAAATCAGTGATCTTAGAACCTGCAACTCTTCTGTAACAGGTATGACCTGAGACTGGCATGAACCCCTGAGCTGATCCGTCAGATTTCCAGTTCTGGCTCCCACATCTTGTCACGGGCAATATGCATGCTCTGTGTATTATTACGTGTGCTAAGGGTTAATTTATTTATTGCGCAGTGGTTGTGTAACGGTTAGGACATTAGGCTGACAATGGCATTATCACGGTCGGACCAGGGTTCCATGTCAGCTCTCGTCGTTCGCTATGGGAAGGAAAGACTGGAAACCTATTTCTTCGAGCATTCCGACCTGTGATGGTCCTAAGACTTCATATAGCCACACCAGATTCCCGCTACGTGACATGTTGTATTATATTTATATTGGAATGCACCATCGGTGGCTCATTCACATGTCTCACAGCTAGTTGAGGCACATGTCTCTATATTCACTAATGATACATATAGCAATCTCTACGGTCTGTTTATTTTTCATTCCACAACAGTTCTTGGATTTAACCTATGTTGTTTGTACGGCAGTACAATTAGAAATAAGTCTAATTAAATGCTACACATGTTGAGGCAATTGTTGTAATATATGATGATTAACAAATTAAAAAAGCCATTGCCTTGCGTACCTTCACTTGTAACTATCCTACATAAAAAATACGGAGCTTTTGTTTGGTTGTATAGTAGTCAGTACACTTATTTGACTAGACGGTAATGTCGGTTCAATTCCTAACAGTGGCAGAATGCTTGTCTTCCAAACAATACAACTATGGGTTCGGCGTTGCTTAATAAAATGAGTACTGAATAATTTTCAGAATGTTCTTGAAATTATTAAGAGAGAAAAGGCGACGAGGATCTGGTGATCTCTCCTCTTTATGCCATGGCCCAGAATATATGAAGATATTGCACTCCGCACTCCTCCCAATATATTATTGTTTTATCTAGCCAATGTATAGTGGTAGGAAAATTATACACTCAACTGCACTATGTGGCACGATACTTTATCTTCTTTTGTCTTTAAGCATCCTAGTGGAGTATATGCCCACGGCCACGCAAGCCAAGCCGTTGGTAGTCCAGTTCATCGTCGGTTGCAGTTGTGGCTGAATTTCTACTATGGTGTGTAGTAGAGTCTCTCGCCAAACCTCTTTAGTTGCCTGTTACGACCTGCACTAGAAGTTACAATGCTACTATTCTTTATTTCCCATTGGGGCCCCTTGTGAGACAGGGGAGTTGCGACATTTTACTGTTATTAAAGCTCTCAACTACTGCATATAGTACTTTGTGGTGTAGGATTTTGGGGAGGGGGGGGGGGAGGCGGGGGCGCTGATGTTAGTCGTGAGTCTGAGGAATTAAGTCGCCTGACTAGTGCAGGCGCGGCGAACTGTACAGGTTAGGGTTTTCTTTTTGCCCTGACATTTTAAAAAAAATGTCTACATCTTCCCGAGGATTCGAACCTGGGTCTCCCGAAAGGAAATCTCGACATTCTAGCCACTGGGAAAGCCGCTCCTCGACATATTACTAAAAATGTTTGTATATCCTTTACAGGACATCGCTGTCAACATCAGCATCTTTCAGCTGATTGTCGATTTCTTGGCAAGATTACGCTCAGTAGTATCCCATTGCTTTCTGAGCGACCGGCTCACATACCCCTAAGTTACCGACGCGGCTAGAACCGCTACCGATTCTCGTAGTCGTCACATTACTCACGAGAGTATACGAGATTACGGAGAAAGTCGCTAACCTCTAGGCCAGGGAGACCGGCCGACATATTACTAGTTCTTATATATTCCAATTGTAACCAGTGTGGTTGAACAGGGGGTTAACTGATTCAGTGCTGAAGATATGTCGCCAACTGTGACCTCCGATTTGATCAGAAGGACGATATATCGCCATACAAGGGACACCATGTTATTTGTTTTGTTTCGTGGTATCTTCCACAATTTCAATGCACAGTGAATGGAGATTTACACTGTAATACTTGTTCATTTCATTGTGTACCATGCTTGGCCCAACCTACTTTTTTTGTTTTGTTTTGTTCGGCACTGAATCAGTGGAATGTTTTGGTTCATCGTGTAGCAAATCCCTGAGTCTATTCACCTAGGAAGGCTCTTGATCCTTCTCTAGATCCCCTGCTGCATGATTTTTATGCCCAGTGTGTATTTGTTGCCGCCTGTCCTTTGTCGGGTTGGTCAGTAAGCACGTCTTCCATTATTGGCCTTATAAAATTTCCGTGGCGCTAATTTTAAATAAAGTAACACAATAATGCCATGTGTATGAAGCTGTTTTGTCACGTAAATATCGGTTACTTAAGAATCTACTTTACTTTTTTTTTTTTTTTTTTTGCATATCTTTACAGGACATCGCTGTCAACACCAGCATCTTTCAGCTGTATGTTGATCTCTTGGCAAGATTACGCTCAGTAGTTTGCCATTGCTTTCTGCGCGGCCGGCTCACATACCCCGTAAGTTACTGATGCGATTCGAACCACTGCTGATTCTCACCGTCATCACGTTACCGACGAGAGTATACGAGATTACGGAGAAAAGTCATAACCTCTAAGCCACGAAGCCGGCTAAGAATCTACTAGGTCATCAAAATAAAATGAGATATAAATTCACAGTTAACGATTGACACTTTTAAAAGTAGAGATTAGAGTACACACTAGATTAAATAGACATTGGGATTTGTATCCGCAGTCTCCAAATAATAACGCTATCCCTACAAATCGAAAGCCCGCGAACCCGACGGCTAATGTTTGAGGGTTTTAGTTGTGCATTTTTATGTAAATCTCGCTTCCGGTGTTCTTTATTTAGTTGCTAATGGGGTGTGGCAGATACGGGCGTCTTTACCTTAGTTACCGAATAATGGGGAAACACTTTGGCACATGATGGGCACACATACATCAATAGGCAGTCTCGTCACGGGATGATGGGAGAACATGTCAATATTAGCTGGTGGTAAGTTGAGTGTACAACGAACATCTCAACCAGTTAATAAGATTAAAGATGTTGTAACATAATAGGGATATATAAATCTATAGGTACCCTGGTCATCGGATGAAGGAAGAATATATCAATATTAGCTGTTGGTGAGTTCAGTTTAAATCAAATATCTCAACAGTTAAACAGATTAAAGGTGTTGTCACATGATGGTGACATGTTGTGCACCCTCATCACCGGATATTGGGATTATATGTCAATATTAGTTGTTGGTAAACAGAATATAACAACAAATATCTCAATCAGTTAATTAGACTAGCTGATTAAGTGCCATATAATGATAAATTGTCTTAAGCGACTTCCCGCATCTGCTAAGGGCTTATATATTGCCGTTATTGTTGTCGTTGCCTAATAATACAATATTTCTGCAACTATATTAACAACGTTTCCCAGATCGCTTCCAAACATTCACGCCACCTACCTGGGAAACAAGCAATGTTATTTTAGATAGACCTTTAAGTACCGTCAGGATTCGTGATCAGATTGTAAAAATATAGCCATTTGAAGTGAGTGGTACTTAAAAGTACCGTCAGTAAAGAAAGGGTAGTCATAACTGACACACTCCTGCGTCCCATTTTCCGCTATCCATTTTTATTTGGTCCAAACCTACGTTTTGTTTGGCACAAAACCTGTTAAACGTGTGGTCACATGATGAGGGCACATAAATCTAAAGGCATTTAAGTCACTGAATAACGAAAGAACATATCCTTATTACGTATTGGTAAGTTGAGTACAAAACAAACGTCTCGTTTAGTTACATATATTATAAATGTTTTTACGTGATGGGAACACATATTCACTATAGTTACCTGACAATGGGGAGAACATTATTTCAGTTTTAGCTGTTGATAAGTTGAATATAAAACAAACATCTGAAACAGTTAAATTGAATAAAGATGTTGTCACACAATGGGGATACATAACTGTCTATTCATGTCCGTCACCGGACAATGGGGAAACATAATTACAGCATAGCTGTTGGTAGGCTAAATATACAATACACATCTCAAACAGTTAAATAGTTTAAACATGCTGTCACACGACACCCAAATCTCTATCAACCAACAAGAAAAATAAACTAAAAATAAGGGGAAATGATTACTTAAATGGGCACACCTAGATAAGAATTTTTTTTTCTATTTTGCCCGTTTTGTGAGTTTTCCTCACCGTTTGTTAGTGAAAACTTTGGTGGAAAACATTCACCACTATCTGTGGATTTAACCACATGCCCACCAGGCCTGCAGGCAAACGCACTAACCACTGCTATATCGCGACTTCCACAGTGACACTGTACATTGCATACTTTTTTTTTTCCGTTGTAAGTAATTTTATTTTTAAATTGTCCCGAAGCAGTTTTCCGCTTTTGGTCTGTGTGGGGCAGTACTTTCACATCTTATAGGTCTGAAGGCAAAAGCAATATATGGCCAATATTTCCTTCATTCAGCAGTCGACGAGCCCAGGCGTCGAACTTTGCTCCAACTTTTTCATGTCATTATCACTGCTGTTCCATATCAACTTCGCCGAGGCTCCCGCCGTTGTAAGAATTGCTAGATCTAACCTTAAATCTCTGGAGCCTTTTTTTTACAATCTAACTCTTTTAACTCCAGATACTTTTTACTTCATCCCGTTTTGACTTTTAAAAATATTACTGTAAACGTAAAAAAATATTTGGGTCTGACGAAGTGAAATGATAAAACCACACGACTAAGGAGGTTAAAGCGGGTAGACTGGGTACATGAAACAACTAGATCAGTGGTTCTCAACCGCTGAGGAATTCCCCCCCCTCCCCCCCGAGGAGGGGGGAATTTTAGGGGGGGGGGGGGGGGGGTTAAGATTATTTCAAGATCTCGTTAATACAAGAACCGAGTACTTGATATGGATTTTCCCTCCATATTTTACAGTTCTGTACTTCTCGCCCTTCGGAAATTCGTTTTATATCGTAAGTAGACTGTCCTATGTTACAATCCTGAGAGGAGACTGGACTCAACAAGCACATCTTTAAACTTATTATCTGTTGGGATTATTGACTGACTTTGGTCTACACTCCTCTCTTCTGTCTTCCCTTCCATATATCTATTTCTTCCACTCTCTCTATTATTCCCTCAACACATACTCCGACAACAGTTCCTTTCAACGATAAGATAAAAGATTTATTAATAAAAAAAAACTATGTCTGGTGTATGTATGGATATTGTCTATGTAGTTGGTATGTTCTTCTAGTGTGGCTGCCAGATAAGATGTTGATAGATAGTCTCCGTGGTTTCTCTCGTCTCTTCTCTCAGCTAGAGTACAGGACATGACATAGATATTACAGAACGGTCTCACCCTGACAGCTCCGTCTGCTTGAGTCTGTAGATATATCCGTTTTTTGTAATGGAAAAATGTTCACCACTGTATGAATGTATTTAACCCGATCACCATATACTGTCAGCGCAACTGGATGGTCTTTATTATCTTATAGTGTTCTTAATTCCATTCTGGAAAACACATCTAGTTTCTATTGTTCTCTATTTTTGTCCTGTAAAAGTTCTACACTTAATTGATATAGGCACTTTGTATGCACCTTGCAACTCTTTGATACTGAGTAATTTGAGTCTTTTTTCTTTAGTTTGTATGATCTCTATTTTCCATTCTCTGTCCTCCTGACTTATTAAGATGCCACTTCTTTTCCTTCCTTTCTTATGCACAAGTGTCGTGCTTTATTACTTTAAAGTGCTTTCTTGTGGGTTATCAACACTGGGTGATCTTGACCACAGCCATCTGTGTCATCTCTCAGTTGATAAGTCCCGCACTGGTATGGAAACCTTATTTAGGCATCTATGTTCCTGGAATCGAAATAACACTTAGCGAATAACACACTATTATCCCCTCTTTCCATCATTAGGGACGTGTATTTCTATTCCCACTCAAGAACATATCTCCTTCAGGTCAGTTTGGAACACACACTCACTTTACACAAAGAATTGACCCTCTTTATATCGGTCATCTATGCCGCATAGTCCTTGACATTGCTGGACACCTCACATCCAGACTGCATTATCATTGATTAGTGGAAAATTACCGCTCTGAACCGTTTCCATTCTTCATACATTCAGACCGCAATATGCTATCCAATAATGCTGTCTGCTTTTGTTGCAAACCCATTTTTCCACGCGACAGGTTACCTGTACTGTTGGCCTCCTTCTGGGGCTTGACCTAGAAACTCATGCGCCTTGTCTCTCCTTTGTTAACCCTTCTCCTTCCTGGGTAGTCGATGTATGCAGTCGTCCATCTGGGAATCGTTAACTCTTCAGTATTTCACTACATAGACACGCACATCACGTTTTATGTAGACGTCTAGACTTGTTTTAGTATGTGTTATTAAATTTAGCTTCCATTTTTACGTATACTGTGTAGGAGCTGGGGCGGGGGGGGGGGATTTATAGGGAGGAAATACGAAAGGGAGGGGGGGGTGCCATTCTGTGTGAAGGAGTGCATGGGCCAAAACGGCTGAGAACCACTGAACTAGATGACGTATGAGACTACACAGAGTTAAATAAAGTTGAGTTTAACTCTGAGCTTGTTGCTGACACCATTACCTCTTGGCCGTGCTTCCTTCCCACCCTCACCCCTCCCCTTTTTCCCTCTAGTCATAGTTGTTTAAAATGTGTGTGTCCTAGTTGTTTCCGTAACTCCTACAATTATATATAAATTCACTTTTTGCCCCACTCACTAATTTTGAGAATGAAAACTATATGAGACATTCGCATATAATGTGAATGACATCAGTAGAGACAAAGTTAGGACGTGGAATTTTGGAAAGAGTAGAAGCATTCATTCAACAGTTGTTCCACGCCAGATTAGATATATTGAATCAAATTGAGGTGAATCAAACAAACAGAACAACAAAAACGTGAACCAAAATCAACAGAATAAGTTTCAAACATGCTTGCCGACCACATTCATTAAAGACATGCTCAGTTTGCTTAAAGTGAACGGCACTTGTGCAGCCGTTAAGTGAATACACTAGAAAGGCAACTGCAAATATGCAAGAATGCTCGACGCCATCTTGTGAGTGCCCGGGTCGTTAGTTTATTGGCACAATACATCACACTTGACATTTAAATTACTTGTTTCTCGCGAAACGAATCCGAGCAAATATAAATTTCCTTACACTGGTCAGGTTGAAGCATGTTGTCGAGGGTTTTTCCCCCTCCTCGATAAAGTCTGCTAAACCTATTAATCGCCTTCTGTCCTTTGGGACTGATTTTTTCTTTCTTTATGTGTGTGTTGTTGTTGTTTTTTTTTTGCGGGGGGGGGGGGGGGGGGGGGGTGGTGTTACTTCATTGGATTTATTCTGTACTGCCTAGTGTTCTAAAAGTTAGTTGAATATGTTTGTTACTGTATTGAATCTATACAATACTGTCTAGTATTCTAAACGTTTGTTTAATTTTTTTTTTTTACTTTATTGATTTATTCTGTACTGCCTAGTGTTCTAAAAGTTAGTTGAATTTGTTTGTTACTTTATTGAATCTATACTACATTGCCGAGTGTTCTGAAAGTTAGTTGAATCTTTTTACTACTTTATTGAGTCTATTCTCTACTGCCAAGTGTTCTAACAGTTAGTTAAATTGTGTGTGTGTGTGTGTTACTTTATTGAATATATACTGTACTGCTGGCTTCCTTCGTGGCGAAGGCGTTACGGACGCGGTTCGTGATCCCGCATACCCGCGTTCGAAACACATCTGCGCGCGATTTGGCAGCAGACCGCGCTGCGTTGGTTTTTTTTACGAAATGGTATAGGTGCTGGTCGTTCAGAAAGCAATGGCAAACTACTGAGCGTAAACTTGCCAAGAGATCACAACAGTAAAAATGCTGGTGTTGACTACAACGTCCTGTAAAGGATATGCAACTAACTTTTTTTTTTAAACTGTACTGCCGAGTGTTCTAAAGTTAGTTGATGTTTTCTGTTACTTTATTGAACCTATATTGTACTATCTAGTGTCTAAAAGTAAGTTGAATATTTTGGTTAATTTATTGAATCTATACTGTACTGTTGTTTTTGTTACTTGATGGAATCTATAATGTACTGTCAAGTGTTCTGAAAATTAGTTACAAGTCCTGTACAGGATATCGCAATCAACCCCAACATGTTAGGATTGTGTGTGATTTACTAGGCAAAGCTTACTTTCACTAGTTTGACATTGCTTTTTGAACGATCGAAGGGTGTGTCAACGACATCAACGCAATGCGGTTAATGGTTGGTGGCTGATCTCGGATCTTCGACTCGGTGTGTCGGGGTATTGTGATACGCAGTCACCTCCCCAGCTCACGCTACTGGCTACTAGTGTTAAGCTAGTTGCATATCCTTTACAAGGCATCGCAGTCAACCCCGGTATTTTTTTAAATCAGTACAATTTTAGATTCAGTAGTTTGCTTTCTTAACGACCGATGCTCATACCATTGTTAAAAATCAACGCAAGGCGGTTAGTTACCAATCCCCTGCTGTTGATTTAAAACTCGGTATGTGGGATTGCGTATCGCGTTCGCTACTCCTTCTCCAAGGACGACGGTAGTTTCACACTATGCCAAAAGAATACGATAGAAAAGTAAATCTGCACCGTACACTAGACGATGACATAATGTGGCTGAACTAATTATTATTGTTTTCTGATATAGAGACGGTAACAACAACATAACATAGCATACATATAAAGTTCGCACTTACGGTATGCAACAGCTTTCAGCATACAGTATGCGACACTGACGTGGCATGTAGCATCTGCTATATGATTGATTGCTTCTCCCGTTAATATTGTTATTTTCGGATTGGTATGCAATCAGATATAAATATACATTCAAGTCTGATCCATAAGTCGGTAGGGCATGGCCAAATCAGAGGTAGAAGCAGTTTGGGTGCGGCGATAGTACTGTGGTTGATCGGGGTTTAATGACAGCAGTTGGAAGTGTATTAACTGATTCAGTGCACACACACAAAAAAAATAGACGGTATGGACCAAACCTGGTACACAATCAAATGAACAAGTATTATAAGGTACATTTGCCTTCACTGAGTATTGAGATTGCGGAAGCTACCACGGAACAAAACAAATAACACCATGATCCTAGTTTGGCGATATATCGTCCTTCTGTCCAAATGGGAGGTCACATTTGGCGATATGCTGTCCT
Source organism: Cepaea nemoralis (assembly GCA_014155875.1). Taxonomy (NCBI): domain Eukaryota; kingdom Metazoa; phylum Mollusca; class Gastropoda; order Stylommatophora; family Helicidae; genus Cepaea; species Cepaea nemoralis. Next base: position 687,181 of record JACEFZ010022740.1, read on the forward strand.
TCGACACTGAATCAGTTAAGGAAGGTTAGATGTAGAATAGTTATAGCAAAGGCACATTTCACAAGATGAAGGATACTCTCTGCAATGTAGCTTTCTCAATCGAAGTGATGGAAATAGTTCTTAAGAACTATATTGAGTCAATCTTGATGTATCGAAGCAAACCATTGACAATTATCAGACAAGTGAGAAATTGTATGGTTACTGTGGAGATGTTGTTTTATAGAAGAATGACGACAACACCGTGGTGGATAGAAAGAGCAATGGAAATATCTTGAAAGAGGTTAACTCAGAAAGAGAACTGGTCACTAGCATCAGAAGAGGACAGTTCGCATATTCTTTGGGCTTGTCATGAGAAAATTTGAATATGTTGTCACAACTGGAAAGCTTGAGGGAGAGACCAAGAAAGAAGATGCGGGGGCAATGTGACATTATGACATCAAGGAACATCGGTATCAGAAATGATTGACAGTGCAAGTAACAGAAAGCTGTGGACAAACATGATCATAAACGCCACACAGAATGGATTATAAGAAGTTGGGGGTTCAGTTGAGGAATGTGACATGATCCTATTACTATGGTTGCTCGTTGACCGAGTGTCTTAATATATTAAGAGGCTAATTGTTAGAATTCTCTGGTAATTATACGGCAAAAATAGGCGGCGTTGATTTGGACTGAGCATCCCACCTCATAATACCGTCGGACTGGATCACCTCCCTGTCGTGACTTAGACTATGTAAAGCATAACGTTTCACATCCTAATGGTAGTAGCAGCTCTAAGACTGCGTTGGCATCTAAAACAAACTGTTCCTGTTTGTCATGTCTCATCAATCAGAGATGATGAAGATGTTTTTATTTAACAATACATACAAGAAAGAAAAGCAAACACGAACACTCGAAAAAGAGGTCACACGCACTTGAGCGAAGGCACGATGAGAGAAGAAGGAACATGAATGAGTGAGCTCTGGGGAGAATGCAGGGTAGAAAAATGTTGCCCAGCATGACCATGTTATCAATCTTTCAATGGGGTCGGGGCAATTGTTCGATGAAACCAATCTCAGCCCGGAAAAGTCTGTTTCAGTGAGAGCAGAGAAGTGTCGAATTTCGATCAGACTGAGATAACTCGACTTGTTATTTTCGTACAGAACGCTTCCGTGTAGCTTCCTCCATTGATCATCACTGTGACCCATAGCGATAAGCGTGGGCGATCATGGTTCACGATCTCACAGTGCACCAGCACCTCACGATCTCACAGTGCACCAGCACCTCACGATCTCACAGTGCACCAGCACCTCGGACCGGATCTACGTTCTTGTCCCTATTGTCTCTATTCTCAGCTAGTCCGATGTCACCACGACAGTAGAGAGTTGAGCAGGAAACAGATTACAAAACTCGACGTATTAAATGCCAGTTACACAGGCGGGTGGTGGCTAAAGGAATCAGTGAACGTTGTGACTAAACAATCCTTATTATCAAACGCAAAACGAAACAATTATTAACAGAAGGAGACAAAAATAATTGTAGAGTTTCTATCACTTATTTTCACATTAAAGATTCTAAATCAGCTGCTATGGATCCACGACAGTATATATCTGCGTATATAAAACAATATTATATATCTGCGTGTACATAACGGCATTATATATATGCGTATACATAACGACATTATATACCTGCGTATACATAACGATATTATATATCTGCGTGTACATACTTAAAACTTTATACATTGCTTAGTTTATCACACTTCACCATCCATCCATCATGTGCCATGCCGATAAGCGTGGGCGGTCATGTTTTGCCATCTCACTCGATCACCACAGTCATGGATCAGCTCCGTGTTTCTGTCTTGACCATCCTCTCTCTCTCCCCCCCCCCCCCCCTTTTCCGCTAACCATTTCGCCATCCGAGGCTGGGCTGAGTTAACCATGAATAGAATAGGCTTCAGTGGAATACCGGATTTATGTAATTTTGGGAGACCATATAGTTGAGGAGTTTGGGAGTATTTTTTTGGCAGCCTCACTGGTGAGTTTATTATCAGGAAGTGGCGGTATCTCTTTCCTCATGTAGGCATCTAAGTCCTTCGAATTATTTACTTTAGGCACTTGTTGAAATTTGCATGCATACGATAATATCACACCCATTTTGGTTCGGTAGTCAGATCTGCTCATCACTACAGCACAACTTACTTTGGTTTAAGTTGTACCAGTTTTGTGTTTGTCTTTAACGCTTTCAATGTAGAAATGCTTGCGTCGGTCAACGGACATTGCTGTTTTGTAGGTATTGTACGGTATTATGTCCTGGTGCCACAAGCTTTACCTTCAGCCATCCGACCGACTCAACAGACATTGATTTTAATTCTGAGATCTTATCAAAATGCATTTCAAACTGGGCGTGTGACTCGATCTTGTTGACATGTTTAGGTCTTATACAAATCTTCAGTCCTTAAACACAGGCCTCTGTTTCAATGACAATGGGTCTTGTTTATGTCGCTTGAATGGATTCATTGTGCCCACTTCAATATATGTTGAACTTTTCTTGGAAGTTTGTATATGTTGTTTCTTAACAGGATCTCATCATAGCATTTTTATTGTTTTGCCATTTCCTACTATGGTGAACATATGTAAACATTCAAGTCTAAGTCAAATGTGGCTGAGCTACTTTATGGCAGTAGACGGTACTACCTACTTTCTGTTAGCGCCGAATGTTGGGTAGCGCTCACCAAACCCGACACCCCACATTGTGCCAACGGCTTCGGGCGGGGAAGCCCATTTTCGAGGATGCAAGCCTGACCCTAGTGCGAGGACAAACTAACATAAAGACTAAATGTCATGACAGGGCAGACCAAGCCCCAAGAAATTGTCTGAAAATGATCTAGGATGGAAGTTCCGACAGGCGGACAGTTCGAGCATTGCTTTACTGCTCCGGCAGCTTCTGCAGCATGTTTTGCTCCAGACGTAGTGGTGTTGCCTATCCTCTAGAGTAAACTAGACAGGCCGAGAGAGGGATCATGCTGCATGGGCAACACATGGACTCTAAATTCAGCCCAAGCTTTGTGCTATAGAGAGGTATAACTCCATTTTACATACTACCGTCCATCAAGATAGCAAGCTGCCAGTCAAACATCTGTAAACTCCCCCAGTATGCCTTATGATAACATGTAAATGGGAGCTACTTACGAACATCAGTCTGTTGCAGGGTGTCTCACTGTCACGTCCATTGTGATCAATTCTATATAAGCTTATGTATGGACAAGCTCCAATACACTGCGTGTAAAAATATATAACTGTATTCTAAGATAGGCTAGAAATGCCATGCGCGGAAGGGAGCCGTGTATTTCACTTCATTAAGCTGTGACCTAGTATATTGGGCATTTCCATTAGAAGATATTTGCTTGCTTTTGCGCGCGACCATGATGCCGACCCAGCCATGTAAAATGAGTACCAACTTTCTCACTGGAAATGCGGGGAATATAGAATTCTCTCTCTCTCGTTCGGTCTCCCTCTCGCCCTCCCTCTCTCTCTCTCTCTCTCTGTCTCTCCCTCTCCCTCTGTCTCTCCTTCTCCCTCTCGCTGCCTCTCTCTCGTTCTCTTCCCTTCTCTCTTTTTCTTTCCCACTGTCTGTCTGTCTGTCTCTCTTTGTCTCACTCTGTCTGTCTGTCTGTCTGTCTGTCTGTCTGTCTGTCTGTCTGTCTGTCTGTCTGTCTGTCTGTCTGTCTGTCTGTCTGTCTGCCCCCCTTCTCGCTCTGTCTCTGTCTCTCTGAGGTTTCATATACTATTAAAGTTTAACCGTTACCAATGTTGTTCTGTTCTCCAAATATCGACATTGCCTTAGATGATACAATTGTATAAAACGTCAGCAAGTCGGGGACCCACTTAAACGCTCCGCATAGACGCATTGGGTACATGCCCTAGCCCTATATCTTTATAGATCAATGGGCACTTGGCGGATGATGCTGTAAATATCACTCTATGGCCAATCCTGTCACGGCCAGTTCCTTGGTACCCATTTACACTGGGTCGATCTAGTATTCTAGTGGCCCAGGTAATTGTTTTAAAAATGCGTCACAGTGGGGATTCGAACGAATCTCCGCCAGACCAGCAGGCAAGCTTTCTAAGCCCTGCGCTACCGCGACCTCATTGGCCCTGGGTACTGACCTTCAATTTCATAATGTAACGGGTCTGAATAAAAAGAGTTAATAGTTCTAGAACAATTGTATTGTGAGGCGGAGGGAGACGGTTGGGATGTGTCAGGCAGTTATCACGCCGCACTCCCATTGTTATAGCCTTTCACAGTGTACACGTGACCTTTAGTGCAAGTTGGCGATATCTTCTAGGGCTCAGTTGAAACAATGAGGCGGTAGCTTTCTCGCACCCTCAACGCTGTTACAAATATAATAGAATAGCCAGTATGTATTCTGTGGTTTCAAGATAGATGTTGGTAACGGAATTCCTTTTCAGTGTAAATAGGATATACAGTTTTCGTTTTTGCTGTAGACATAACGGGATTTGTGAGAACTGGTTTAGTGTGTTGTGATTTAATGAATGATTGCTAGGCTAATGATGACAGTCAATGGGGGATTCGTTGGATGTACATTCCCATCTACCCAGCATCCATGAGGGTTCTTCAGATGGAGGAACTTTCTAAGGACAGGACTAGCGAGGTAAGTGAAACATTCATGTTATAGTTAATAGAATGGCTGTCAGATTACTGTGTCCGGTTCATAAGATACAAGGTTGGTCTCTAGAAAAGGGTTTTAAAGTTTTCCAAGAACCATATGATCTAATGATAATACACGTCCTACTGATCCTTGGAACTTCATTAATCCCTCCCCACGACGCCTAACGGCTTAAGTGGAAGACAACAGGAACGACAACTAATCCCTTAAGTAGTGAGATACGGTATTTAACCTTCTCTAATAAGGACGAAAAGATGAAGCTCCTGTGTGCAAGTCGCGCACGTTACAAGTTCTGCGGCAGTTAGAAATCCCAAAGACCAGGCCTTAAGGCTTCGGTCCTGTCAAAATGTCACCAAGGAAAATCTACCCATCAAGCCCTCTAGCTTGGATGGAATGTGCCTTGAAGAAACAAACCTGAGACACATGTATGCCGATGTTGGACACACTGACCAATGAGGTGTATAACCTGGTGTGACGCTCTTCCCTCGAAAGGGAAGGAAGAAGAATCACCATAACATCACGGCACATTAAACATTGATGCCCCAAGAAAGAAAGCAGTTAGTGACATATCTTGGTATATCTTCCTGCCATATGTACAAGCATTTGCAATAAGACCTAGTATGTCTTCCTGCTATATGTACATTTATTTCCAATGAGACCCAGCTGGCTTTCGTAAGGAAGAGTGTGGAATGTGGTAACCTGGGTCGAAGCTGATTTTGCAAAGTAAAGTAAAAATAAAAACAAAAAAAGAACACAGTAAATGATGTGGTTACCTCACAAGATTACCCTGGTACCATCTGTCACAAAAAGCCATGTTGAAGAAATATAATGGATACAGAGCAAGGGTGGGACCACGTCGAAGATGGAGTGAAGGTATCATGAACAACCTTAAAGAAATGAATATCTACTTACAAAGTATTAGAAAGTACGCATAAAAGATCTTTCCTTCTTCCCCCAACACTTTGCTGAGGTAAGTGGAAGAAGAAGAAGAAGAAGAAGAAGAAGAAGAAGAAGAAGAAGAAGAAGAAGAAGAAGAAGAAGAAGAAGAAGTAAAGCACAGCCATGAGACGTATTGGGTATATGGTTATAATCCCATAGTGTTTTTTTTTAGACTAATCGATGCATTTTGCAATTAAACTTTGTTGTATATTATTATTATTATTATTATTATTATTATTATATGCTTTTAAATTATTGTTCTATATTATTATTATTATTATTATTATTATAGTAATTATTATTATTTTTATTATTATTAGTGGTAGTGGTATTGATGTTGGTAATAGTAGTAGTAGCAGCAGAAGTAGTAGCAATGATGGTGGTGGTAGTATTAGTAGTAGCAACAGCAGCAGCAGCAGCTTTTATTGTTGTTGTTGTCGTCGTCGTCGTCGTCGTTGTTGTTGTTGTTGTTGTTGTTGTTGTTGTTGTTGTTGTTGTTGTTGTTGTTGTTGTTGTTGTTGTTGCAGCAGTAACTAAAGTAATATTCTATTTTGGTATAATGAACTATAATGAAAGTGTAGAAGTTGAATGGAAATTTGATCTCTTAAGCCAGGTACTGGAGGGCCACATGTCGCTTTTAATTGGAATTCTGGCTTAAATGATTATATTGTCTGTGTGTGTCTAATCTCTACTTCTCTCCTCTACTACTGTGAGTGCTAATCAATGCAAGTAGAGGCAGAATGGGCACTTGACAGTAAATAAGATATTCTATGAGAATGACCGTGGAAACGATTTAAGAAATATACGAAAATACGAGTATAATGCTGCCCTACTTGAACCGATAGAAATAATTCATCGTACAATGCAAGTCGTTACAAAAACATTTCAGGTCGGCGCGGCTGAGAGGTATAAAATGCTTACTTTCTTTCCTAGTCGCGGTGTAGTGGGTTGCTCCACACGGCGGTCGGTTGGACTTAAATGTTAACTTCTCGTCCTTGACCTGGAGAATTAAAACACAATAACCTCTGAAGTCGGAAAACTGCGAGGGACACTGTTAACAAGGGAAGCTAACCCTTCAGCAAAATCAGTCGCATGCATTCAGCAGTTGTAGCAACTACTTGTAGTTGTGACACGTCTGTTGACTACGCTGAAGTTCAAAGCAGCGAACTCACACACACACAAAACTCGTTAGAAAAATGTTATAAATGTAACTTAAAAGGAGTAATAAGATTTAAATATTGAGCACAACCCACTACTGGCAACGCTGATCGTATTCTGGCATGAACCTAAGGCCTATCCACGTCAATATGGCGCAGTCGGAAAACTGGAGTAATAAGATGCTTGCCCGTCTCTCTGGACGCTGTTTGTAATCCTGTATACCCACGTACAAAACACAGCTGCGCGAGATTCGGCAGCGGATCGTGTGGCGTTGGTTTCTTACGGAAAGGTATGTGAGCCGATCGTTCAGAAAGCAATGACAAACTACTGAACACAACACTTGCCAAGACATCAACAGCTGCGGAAAAATGCTGGTCAAGCCTCATCCTCCTTGGATTTAATCTAACACAATAGAAAAGAATAGCCAGATACATCTTACTTTCCTCTGCAGTCTAGAATAATAGACAAGTGACACGGATGGAACAACTGAATCGGGACACTGGTAATTACGTCGCTGTCAGCACAGAAAGTTAAAGCGAGTTAAACCTTGCAGCGACGCCGATCCCCAGCATATTTGTAACGACCTGCATTCTACTAAGAACTACTTCTATTGATTCAAGTGAAACTCCGTGGCGATGTGTGTACGCCGCCTGCCTTGCGCTCCGAAGGTCTGGGTTCGATTTCGGCCAACGTCATTCGGCTCACGAGTGCAGTTTTCTGGGAGACTCCTTGGGGTCGTCGCTGGAGCTACGGAGTTCATGCCTTTTGCATAGCTTTCAGCGGGCCGTCTTACGGAAAGTGATCGAGCCATATGGAATAAAACCCCATGCAATAAAGTCGTTCATCTGGCCTTTTCAAACTCAATTAATGGTTCAAGGAAGACAGCATCATCCTCGCATTTTTGGTATAGTTCTTATTACCAGTGCCCCGACGCCATCGGTAGATTTTGGTATTGATCTTATTACAAGTCTACCGATGCCATCGACATATTTTATTATAGTTCTTATTACCAGTATACCGATACCGTCGACATATTTTGGTATAGTTCTTATTACCAGTATACCGATACCGTCGACATATTTTGGTATAGTTCTTATTACCAGTGTACCGATACCATCGACATATTTTGGTATAGTTCTTATTACCAGTATACCGATACCGTCGACATATTTTGGTATAGTTGTTATTACCAGTATACCGATACCGTCGACATATTTTGGTATAGTTCTTATTACCAGTATACCGATACCGTCGACATATTTTGGTATAGTTGTTATTACCAGTATACCGATACCATCGACATATTTTGGTATAGTTCTTATTACCAGTGTACCGATACCATCGACATATTTTGGTATAGTTCTTATTACCAGTATACCGATACCGTCGACATATTTTGGTATAGTTGTTATTACCAGTGCCCCGATGCCACTGGTATATTTTAGTATAATGTTGATAACAGCTTCGGCGAAGACGTAAAACCAGACCAGAGTGTTTGATGGCCATTCCTGGTTCTGTAAACAAGGTGCTGGAAATGTGCCAGTATTGGTTTTCTGACCTTCAAGGTTGTCGATAACGATAATGAGCACTCCCTGGAAGCGGAAAGCAGGTCGTATAGATCGTGTTGCCGTCGTTTGTCCCTCGGTTTCTGCATTTCTCCCATCACACGGGTAGTGCTTGTATGGGCTTGTCTCCCATCACATGGGTAGTGTTTGTGTGGGCTTGTTTCCCATCACACAGGTACTGTTTATGTGGGCTTGTCTACCATTACCCAGGTAGCGCTTGTGTGGGCTTGTCTACAATCATACAAGTAGTGTGTGTGTGTGGGCTTGTCTCCCATCATGCAGGTGGTGTTTGTGTGGACTTGTCTCCCATTACACAGGTAGTGTTTGTGTGGGCTTGTCTACCATCACACAGGTAGTGTTTGTGTGGGCTTGTCTCCCATCACACAGCTTAAAGAATGGTAGAATTTACTGAAGCAGTTGCTATTCATATGGTCAAGCCAACTTTGTGTACACAAAATAAATGATAGTCGATTTAAAATTGCAGTGATAAACAATTGAAATTGCTGTGAGAATATGTGTGTTGTATGTATTAGCTTGAAAGATGGATCTTTTTCCTTTAATTTATTTTCTGTGACTTCTTGTCGAGTTGCCTAGTCTGGAGCTGACAGCCTCTATCCCGACTCTCCATTCCTCTATTATGTTTGATTTCTCCAGATACATCTTTCTGTCGCCGAAAATAAAAGTCGCTAGGGTCGACTTCATTGCACCGGGAGTTTATCCCATATGGCCCAGTCTCTTTCCGCAGCGAATTGTCAAAAGTGTCGAACAAAGCACGAACTCCGTAGCTTCAGCGACGACTCCCAAGTGTCTCCGAAAAAAATGCACTCGTGAACCGAAGGACGCGGCCCGGAATCGAACCCACAACCTTCGGAGCCCGAGTCAGACGGCTTGATCACTTCGCCACGGAAACTCCCAACTATATGTGTCTCCTCTGCCTCTCTTGCCTAGCATGTTCCCATGCAATGTTAATTTCTCTGTTCCACGTCTTCTTCTGTGTTCCATACATTTCTTGTCACTTTCCATTATAGTTTTGACGCGTGATCTTGTAATTTCTGAAGCTTTTAATATCCTTAACGTGTATTTATTACAAAAATGATTTGTTTCCCAATAGCTTTTATTTGCTCAACAGTTATAAACAGCAGTAAGAGAGTATTGTTTAAATGTTGTACCAAGGTTGGTCTTTCTCTGTTCCCCTGAATCTGTCATTTGGGTATAGGCCCTCAATCAACTAATGCCTCATTATCATCATCATCATTATCATCATCATCATCATCATTATCATCGTCATCATCATCATCATCATCATCAAGTGCCCTGCCAGCAAGCGTACGTGTTCATGTCTCTGATCTCAATCTTTAGTAATCTGGATCAACTCTGCTAACTATATCCCTCCACGCCACTTTCTCAGGCCAATCAGCATCATTTCTCTTGGTCTGCCTATGCCTCTTTTCACCTTGATCTTTCCAGTTGTCACGATGTTCTCCAATGCAACTCATGCCTAGCAGTCCTATTTCTTGCCAGCTCTGCAGCTTCCTCCATTTGCTCCCCATATTATTATTACCTATGAACAAGGGAGAGATGGTCGGGCGCCTGTGGGACTAGGTAGAGAAAGCGGTGGACCAGACCTGATAATCCGTATGTGGAGAGAATGATATGGTGGGGGATCGTCAGGGGTTCTAGACTAATCTCAAAACTGAGAGAGAAGACCGGAGAACTTTCAATCAGAGAAGCATTTGGAACGATGTATGACTCTTCGCTCGCTGGCCGTTGAACGATGGGAAGGAGTGCGTGTGGGAATGTCCTCAGTGCAGTGATGTCGTTTCTTAGCTCAACTCAAATCAGCTCTTCCCATATAATTCATCTGTCTTTAATTCTCTTTTCTGTGTGTGTTAGTTCTCCCACTAGTTTGTTGGCTCTATGGGTTAAAGACGAGGGTGTCTAGTTAAAATATCCTAAAGTTTTCTCAATATGTCTCTCTCATGTGTCAGCTTCATTCATTGGCATTTGTTTAGTTCGGTCCATGAGCTCTACATTGGTGATTCTGCCATACGGCTTAAGTTCCACTATAATGCGCAGACATCAATTAATGAATATTTGCAGGTTTATTGGTAATTCTTCTAGCTGTTCTTAATATGTCTGATCCATAAGTAGTATCGATTTCTTCTGCGTTCATCCGGAGTTTTTTTTTTTTTTTTTTTTTTGGGGGGGGGGGGGGGAATTGTGTTGTGCCTGTTTACCGCAGAGCTGCGTTCTTGCGCCGTTAGGCCGACACATCCGACTTCTGCGGGTATCGATTTAGCACTGTAGATAAAATTTATAAGTTTGGTGCTAAGTTTAATTTCCTCGAGAAAACACAATTTGTTTCCACTGATATCGGTTGATGTAGTCTAGGTGATCGCCCTGCATTATCTTGCATACATGTAATACAGGAACATCAGTAAGCCTCTTCCACTGAGTCACACATGTAAAACATTTGGGTGCGCTGAAATTCTGTGTCAGGCCAGACTACATTCCACACAGCCACCATGTCCGGACTTTGTGGGGTTTTCCCCAATATTTGCTCCATCTTTGACATTTTGGAACTGTGCTTCCTGGCTGCGAGTACATGCGTTCTGTGATTTGCAGGTAGACACGAGAATAGCGTACACCTAGACAATATCCGTACCTTAGTGAGATGCTGTTCCGTTCACGCGTATTGTTTCATTGTTATTCATCCTAATGCATGTTATTTGTAGGCAGCATGAGCTGCACTCTCTGATGCCTTTACAGACTTATTGAGACATAACGTGTAATTGTTATCTAGCTGCTGATGTTTTAAGTGACAAGTTGGATTGTCGGTCAGGCTGTTCCTTTTCTGTAGTATTAACACCCCGCATATGTGGTGAGGTGAGTATGGAAAGGATATGCGATGCAACTGAGTATTTAGTTGTGCTAGATGTCTTAATGATATGGTGTTTTAGTGATGTGCTGCTGTGCTGTTAAATGATTAGTTTATCTGTGCTAGATGTCCTGTTATTATTGTATATTCTCTTAATAATGAGATGTTGTATTGATGTGATGATGGACTGTTAAATAATGCGTTTAGTTATGTTATATTTCATGTGGTTATTACATATTCTCTTAATTATGTGAAGTTGTAGTAATGTGACAATGTGCTATTAAATTATGCATGTAGCTTTGCTAGATATTAGGTCATTATTCCATATTCTTATAATGATGTGATGATTTACTGATGTCATGCGTTGTTAAATTATGTGTTTAGTTGTGTTTGCTATCCAGTCTGTACAATATGTTCTCATAATGATGTGATGATGTTAAAAATGGGTACCAGAACATTTTATGGGAAATTATGGCGTCTGGTATGATATTTATCACATCACCAAATGAATGCCGATTGGTCTCAAATATGGCTCCAGCACAATATACCAAATACGCCTCATGACGTGAAGAAAGGTCCTTCACTTGTAATTTAATTAATAACTCTTGCGACAATACGATTCTGTCAGCATTACATGCCATGACTAAACCATTTATCGGTTGTTATTGTCGTTTTACCGGCTCCCTGGCCTAGGAGTTAACGTCTTTCTCCGTAATCCCGTATATTCTAGTGAGTAACGTAACCTGCGCATTGATAACTTACGGGGTGTGTGAGCTGGTGGCTCAGAAAGCAGTGGCAAACTACTGAGCGTGATCTTGCCTAGTACATCAACAGCATCTGAAAAATGCTGATGTTGGCTGAAACGTCCTGTAAGGGATATGCAAAAAAAAAAAATAATAATAAAAATTGTCGTTTGAAAAACTTTTTATGTGAGCTTGTAGTGTGTTTTCTATTAAATGAGTTTCTTGTCTGTTGAATGAGTTTCTTCTCTGTTGAATGAGTTTTTGTTCTCTCTGTTGAATGAGGTTCTTCTCTGTTGAATGAGTTTTCTTTCCTGTTGAGGGGGTTTCACTTCCGCGCTTGACTGATTGCTTATTCAAGTGTTCAATTATTTAATACCGCTTGCATAATGTTCAGTAGTCGACACTAGGACATAAATGTGTCTTACAGTTCTGTATACATCTCATTTTCATTATGTGTTTTGCAAAATGGCGTAGACGTTTATTTCTCTCAACAGACTTTAGTCGTTGGTATTCTCTCCACAAATCTTAGTCGTTGGTATTCTCTCCACAAATCTTGGTCGTTGGTATTCTCTCCACAAAACTTGGTCGTTGGTAATCTCTCCACAAAACGTGGTCGTTGTTATTCTCTCCACAAAACTTGGTCGTTGGTATTCTCTCCACAAAACTAGGTCGTTGGTATTCTCTCCACAAAACTTGGTCGTTGGTATTCTCTCCAGAAATCTTGGTCGTTGGTATTCTGTCCACAAACCTCAGTCGTTGGTATTCTCTCCACAAAACTTGGTCGTTGGTATTCTCTCCAGAAATCTTGGTCGTTGGTATTCTGTTCACAAACCTCAGTCGTTGGTATTCTCTCCACAAACCTCAGTCGTTGGTATTCTCTCAACAAACCTTCGTCGTTGGTATTCTCTCCACAAATCTTGGTCGTTGTTATTCTCGATCATTATTATTGGTATTCCTGAAGGTCGGCATATGCGAATAGATAAGATCGCTCGTTCTTAAACATCCGGTGTGCTGATACCGAGGTAGTGGGTTCAACCCCTACACCGGTCAGTTGGACTGAAATGTTGTCGTTTCGTCCTTGACTTGGGGACGGAATTTATAAGTACCTATGAAGTCGGAGTGGGTTCGGGGTGGATACTTTATGATGTCATGAGAGACTGGATTCTGAACACGATACAATTCACATTGGTGGTTTTTGTTATGCTGATTACTAATGAGTGTTCGGTGCGTTTGAGACAGTAACTCTGCTATCGAACGCACTGTCTTCATGAAACTGTCTTTGTTCACTATGAGGCTCGCTTTTAGATCATCTGGTATACTCTCTGTTGGATTCACTGCTAAATTATATGTTAGATTCACTGTTAAATTGTCTGTTACTATTGAATTCTCTGTTAGATTCACTGTTAAATTGTCTGTTACTATTGAATTCTCTGTTAGATTCACTGTTAAATTGTCTGTTACTATTGAATTCTCTGTTAGATTCACTGTTAAATTGTCTGTTACTATTGAATTCTCTGTTAGATTCACTGTTATATTCTCTCTTAGATTCACTGTTACATTCTTTATTAGATTCAATGTCATATTCTTATTCTCTAATGGAATCACTGTTTTATTCTTTGTTAGATTCGTCGTTAAATTACCTGTTAGATTCACCGTTTTATAATCTGTTAAATTCTTTGTTAGATTCGCCGTTAAATTCTCTGTTAAATTCATTGTTAAATTCTCTATTAGATTGACCATTAAATTATCTTTTAGTTTAACCATTAACTTCTCTGTTAGATTCACGGTTAAATTCTACGTTAGATTCATTCTTAAATTCTCTGTCACTGTTAACCTCTCTGTTAGATTCTTTTATGTTCTACTAGCTGACCCGGCCCGGCTTCGCCCAGTCCCTGGTGGGGAGAATCTCATTTAATTCATATAAGTAGTCATATAAGTTCTCGTTCCCGTTACCGACTATCTGTCTGTCTGTCTGTCTGTCTGTCTGTCTGTCTATCTGTCTGTCTGTCTGTCTGTCTGACCCGGCCCGTCTTCGCCCAGACCCTGATGGGGAGCATCTCATTTAATTCATAGAAGTAGTCATATAAGTTCCCGTTCCGACTATCTATCTGTCTGTCTGTCTGACCCGGCCCGGCATCGCCCAACTCCTGGTTGGGAGCATCTCATTTAATTCATATAAGTAGTCATATAAGTTCCCGTTCCCGACTATCTGTCTGTCTGTCTGTCTGACCCGGCCCGGCATCGCCCAACTCCTGGTGGAGAGCATCTCATTTAATTCATATAAGTAGTCATATAAGTTCCCGTTCCGACTATCTATCTGTCTGTCTGTCTGACCCGGCCCGGCATCGCCCAACTCCTGCTGGGAAGCATCTCATTTAATTCGTATAAGTAGTCATATAAGTTCCCGTTCCCGACTGTCTGTCTGTCTGTCTGTCTGTCTGTCTATCTATCTATCTATCTGTCTGTCTGACCCGGCCCAGCCCATGGTGGAGAGCATCTCATTTAAATTATATAAGTAGTCATATAAGATCCCGTTCCCGACTATCTGTCTGACTGTCTGTCTGTCTTGGGTAAATGTAGGAGGGAGGAGGAAGAGGGAGGTGGAGGAGGGAAGAGGAGGGAGGAGGAGGGAGGAGTAGGGAGGAGTAGGGAGGAATAGGAGGGATTAGGAGGAGGAGGGAGGAGTAGGGTGGAGGAGGAGGCGAGGAGGAGGGAGGAGGAAGAGGGAGGAGGAGGGAGAAGGAGGGAGGAGGAGAACGCAGGAGGAGAAGGGAGCAGGAGGAGGAGAGGGAGGAGGTGGGAGAGGGAGGAGGAGGAGAGAGTAGGAGGAGGGAGGAGGCGGAGGGAGAAGGAAGAGGGAGGAGGAAGAGGGAGAAGGAGGAGGGAGAAGGAGGAGGGAGAAGGAGGGGAAGGAGGAGGAGGGAAGAGGAGGAGGGGAGGAGGAGTAGGGAGGAGGAGGAATGTGAAGGGAGTAGGAGGGAGGAGGTAGAGGGAGGAGGAGGAGGGAGGCGGAGAGAGGAGGAGGGAGGAGGAGGGAGGAGGTAGAGGGAGGAGGAGGAGGGAGGAGGAGGAGTGAGGAGGAGGAGAGAGGAGGAGGAGAGGGAGGAGGAGGGAGGAGGAAGAAGGAGGATGAGGGAGAAGGAGGGATGAGGAGGAGGAGGGAGGAGGCGGAAGAGGGAGGAGGTAGAGGGAGGAGGAGGAGGGAGGAGGAGAAGGGAGGAGGAGGGATGAGGAAGAGGGAGGAGAAGGAAGAGGGAGGAGGAGGGAGGAGGTAGAGGGAGGAGGAGGAGGGAGAAGGAGGAGGGAGAAGGAGGAGTGAGGAGGAGGAGAGGGAGGAGGAGGAAGGAGGAGAGGGAGGAGGAGGGAGGAAGAATGAGGAGGAGGGAGAAGGAGGGATAGGGAGGAGGGGGAGGGAAAGAGGAAGAGGGTAGGAGGAAGAGTGGAGAGGAGGTAGAGGGAGGAGGAGGAGGGAGGAAAAGGGAGGAGGGAGAAGGAGAGAGGAGGAGGAGGTAGGAGGAGGAGGAAGAGGGAGGAGGAGGAAGGAGGAGGAAGAGGGAGGAGGATGGAGGAGGGAGAGGGAGGAAGAGGAAGGAGGAGGAAGAGGAAGGAGGAGGAAGAGGGAGGAGGAGGATGGAGGAGGGAGAGGGAGGAGGGGAAGAGGAAGAGGGTAGGAGGAGGAGGAGGGGAGAGGAGGAGAAGAAGGGAGAAGGAGGAGGAGGAGGAGGGAGGAGGAGGGGAGAGGAGGAGGGAGGAGGCAGAGGGAAAAGAAGGAAGGAGGAGGAGGAAGGAGGGAGAGGAAGGAGGGAGAATGAGGAGGGGAGGAAGGAAAGGGAGGTGGAAGAGGAGGAGGAGGGAGGAGGAAAGAGGTAGGGGGAGGAGGAGGTAGAGGGAGGAGGAGGAGAAAGGAAAGGGAGGAGGAAGAGGAGGAGAAGGGAGGAGGGTGGAGGGAGGAGGAGGGAGGAGGTAGGAGGAGGAAGAGGGAAGAGGGAGAAGAAGGGAGAAGGAGGAGGGAGGATGATGAGGGAGAAGGAGGCAGGAAGAGGAGGAGGGAGGCAGGAGGAGGAGGGATAGGGAGGAGGAGGGAAGATGAGGGAGGAGGCGGAGGGAGTAGGAGGGAGGAGGATGGAGGAGGAGGGGAGAGGAAGAGGGAGAAGGAAGAGGGAGAAGGAGGAGGGAGAGGGATGAGAGGGAGGAGGAAGAGGAGAAGGGTGGAGGGAGGAGGTAGAGGGAGGAGAAGAGAGGGGGAGAGAGTTCGCCATTCCGAATTCATACTCGTCTAGTTCTTCCCTTCTACACGACTGTAGATAACTTCCTTACACATAAAAAGATGAATTGTTATTGATATTGCCGTGGCATGGAGGAATATCAGCAGCAGAGTTGATCCAAGAAACCAAAGACTGAGATCTACGGAGAGCCATGAACGCCTACGCCAGCCGGCACGGCACTTGATGATGATGATTGCCGTGTGACGATTCTGTGTAGTCACGTCATTTTCTTCCCTTTCCCTAGCGTTTTGGTTCGGGGATTCTTTCATCATCATCATCATATATTTACGTACGTATTTTGGAAGGGGGGGGGGAGGGAGGAGGAGGAAGAAGAAAAAAAATTTATGACAGTTGACAGCTCTGGAATGAAAGGAAGGCGTGTAGAAAATTTCATCTCAATCGGATGGGCCGTTCGCGAACAAATAAAGGACATACATACATATATACATACATATTTACATACATACACTTTGTTTTATAAATATAGACTAGCTGACCCGGCCCGGCTTCGCCCAGACCCTGGTGGGGAGCATCTCATTTAATTCATATAAGTAGTCATATAAGTTCTCGTTCCCGTTACCGACTATCTGTCTGTCTGTCTGTCTGTCTATCTGTCTGTCTGTCTGTCTGACCCGGCCCGTCTTCGCCCAGACCCTGATGGGGAGAATCTCATTTAATTCATATAAGTAGTCATATAAGTTCCCGTTCCGACTATCTATCTGTCTGTCTGTCTGACCCGGCCCGGCATCGCCCAACTCCTGGTGGGGAGAATCTCATTTAATTCATATAAGTAGTCATATAAGTTCCCGTTCCCGACTGTCTGTCTGTCTGTCTGTCTGTCTGTCTGTCTGTCTGTCTGTCTGTCTGTCTGTCTGTCTGTCTATCTGTCTGTCTGTCTGACCCGGCCACAGCCCATGGTGGAGAGCATCTCATTTAAATTATATAAGTAGTCATATAAGATCCCGTTCCCGACTATCTGTCTGACTGTCTGTCTGTCTTGGGTAAATGGAGGAGGGAGGAGGAAGAGGGAGGTGGAGGAGGGAAGAGGAGGGAGGAGACAGGAGGAGTTGGGAGGAATAGGAGGGAGGAGGAGGGATTAGGAGGAGGAGGGAGGAGTAGTGTGGAGGAGGAGGCGAGGAGGAGGGAGGAGGAAGAGGGAGGAGGAGGGAGAAGGAGAACGCAGGAGGAGAAGGGAGCAGGAGGAGGAGAGGGAGGAGGAGGAGGAGGACAGAGTAGGAGGAGGGAGGAGGCGGAGGGAGATGGAAGAGGGAGGAGGAAGAGGGAGAAGGAGGAGGGAGAAGGAGGAGAAGGAGGGGGAGGAGGGGAGGAGGGAGGCGGAGGAATGTGAAGGGAGGAGGAGGAGGAGGAGGGTAGAGGGAGGAGGAGGTAGAGAGAGGAGGAGGAGGGAGGAAGAGGAGAGAGGAGGAGGAGGGAGGAAGAAGGAGGAGGAGGGAGGAGGAGTGATGAGGAGGAAGGAGGAGGAGGAGAGGAGGAGGAGAGAGGAGGAGGGAGGGAGGAGGAGGAAGAGGGAGAAGGAGGAATGTGAAGGGAGGAGGAGGGAGGAGGAGGGAGGAGGAGGAGTGAGGAGGAGGAGAGGAGGAGGAGGAGGAGGAGGAGGAGGAGGGAGGAGGGAGGAGGAGGAGGGAGGAAGAAGGAGGAGGAGGGAGAAGGAGGGATGAGAAGGAGGAGGGAGGAGGAGGAAGAGGGAGGAGGAGGAATGTGAAGGGAGGAGGAGGTAGAGGGAGGAGGAGGAGGGAGGAGGAGAAGGGAGGAGGAGGGATGAGGAGGAGGAAGAGGGAGGATGAGGAATGTGAAGGGAGGAGGAGGGAGGAGGTAGATGGAGGAGGAGGAGGAGTGAGGAGGAGGAGAGGGAGGAGGAGGAAGGAGGAGGGGGAGGAGGGAGGAAGAAGGAGGAGGAGGGAGAAGGGGGGATGAGGAGGAGGAGGAGGATGAAGAAGGAGGAGGAGGAATGTGAAGGGAGGAGGAGGGATAGGGAGGAGGGGAAGAGGAAGAGGGTAGGAGGAAGAGTGGAGAGGAGGAGGGAGGATGTAGAGGGAGGAGGAGGGAGGAAAAGGGAGGAGGGAGGAGGAGAGAGGAGGGAGGAGGTAGGAGGAGGAGGAAGAGGGAGGAGGAGGGAGGAGAAGGAAGGAGGAGGAAGAAGGAGGAGGAAGAGGGAGGAGGAGGAGGGAGAGGGAGGAAGAGGGAGGAGGAGGAAGGAGGAAGAGGGAGGAGGAGGATGGAGGAGGGAGAGGGAGGAGGGGAAGAGGAAGAGGGTAGGAGGAGGGGAGAGGAGGAGAAGGAGGGAGGAGGAGAAGGAGGAGGAGGGAGGAGGAGGGGATAGGAGGAGGGAGGAGGCAGATGGAGAAGAAGGAAGGAGGAGGAAGGAGGGAGAGGAAGGAGGGAGAGGAAGGAGGGAGAATGAGGAGGGGAGGAAGGAAAGGGAGGTGGAAGAGGAGGAGGAGGGAGGAGGAAAGAGGTAGGGGGAGGAGGAGGTAGAGGGAGGAGGAGGAAGGAAAGGGAGGAGGAAGAGGAGGAGAAGGGAGGAGGAGGGAGGAGGAGGAGGTAGAGGGAGGAGGAGGGAGGAGGTAGGAGGAGGAGGAAGAGGGAAGAGGGAGACGAAGGGAGAAGGAGGAGTGAGGATGATGAGGGAGAAGGAGGCAGGAGGAGGAGGACTGAGGCAGGAGGAGGAGGAGGGATAAGGAGGGAGAGGGAGGAGGAGGGAAGATGAGGGAGGAGGGGGAGGAGGGGGAGGAGGCGGATGGAGGAGGAGGGGAGAGGAAGAGGGAGAAGGAAGAGGGAGAAGGAGGAGGGAGTCGGGAGAGGGATGAGAGGGAGGAAGAAGAGGAGGAGGGTGGAGGGAGGAGGTAGAGGGAGGAGGAGGGAGGAGAAGAGAGGAGGAGAGAGTTCGCCATTCCGAATTCATACTCGTCTAGTTTTTCCCTTCTACACGACTGTAGATAACTTCCTTACACATAAAAAGATGAATTGTTATTGATATTGCCGTGGCATGGAGGAATATCAGCAGCAGAGTTGATCCAAAAAACCAAAGACTGAGATCTACGGAGAGCCATGAACGCCTACGCCAGCCGGCACGGCACTTGATGATGATGATTGCCGTGTGACGATTCTGTGTAGTCACGTCATTTTCTTCCCTTTCCCTAGCGTTTTGGTTCGGGGATTCTTTCATCATCATCATCATATATTTACGTACGTATTTTGGGAGGGGGAGGAGGGAGGAGGAGGAAGAAGAAAAAAAAACTATGACAGTTGACAGCTCTGGAATGAAAGGAAGGCGTGTAGAAAATTTCATCTCAATCGGATGGGCCGTTCGCGAACAAATAAAGGACATACATATTTACATACATACATATATACATACATACATATATACATACACTTTGTTTTATAGATATAGATTAGACTCGCTGTTAGTAATACGGGAGAACAACACACACAAGCAGTTTAGCGCCAATAAGGAACAGAAGCAAGAATGAAAGTGATATTATTACTTCTTTCTGCCTTGAAACATGTCTTTGTTATATATCTTGTGCAAGACGGCGTTTACCTGCAAAGTATTGTGGAACGTAATGAGCACGGCAAGGCACGTAGAGCGTCATTGTCATCCACTGCACCTGTATTTACTCCAGTCATGTTGTCTTGTCAATGTATTCAGGTGGACTCAGGCGAGGAAGTGTTGTCGACTAATTGCGAACTCTTTCTCTCTTTAATCCAGTTAATCGCGCAAATCATTCTTCATCCAACTTAACATTTCGAGCCAAAATAGGCCGTGCCATCCATTTTAGAACTCACGGCTCAAAACTTTCAAGCCCACTGGATGAAATTAATGGTACTCATCATACTTGATGGACAAACGCCACCATGATGTGAATCCAGAAATTTTTGTGAATTATACAATCAAAGTAGATTTTTTGAGAGAGAAACAACAACTATATTCTACGTAATGTAAATCCCATTCATAAATTAACCTACCAGGATGACAACGAAGTGGTACATATTTTCCTCTCTCCCTTCCTTACGTGAGTTTGCCAAATGAGTTTTCTTGTTCGCATTTTTTAAAATCTTTTTGCAGAAATTTTTAAAATTAGGTTTCTGTTACACTGTCTGGTGGGTTCATGATTGACGAACTAATGTTTCACGTGTGCCATCATGGCTTTGATTTCTTTATTTTATAGCTCTTCTAGTCCAGATGTACTGTGCGCTTTGTTGGCTCCTCAGAAGGCGGATGTTTGTTTACCTTCAACGAATCAGACCAGGTCTTGCGGGCCTATCCTTTGCAAACGCAGGCGATTGTAAAAACGTGGCTTTGTTTCTTGCTTACCATTCTTGCTGTCTGGCTCTGTTCGAAAACAAGCGCTTAAACATCTAGTTATTGCGGTGTGCATTTCAACCAGTGTTATCTTTACATTTGTTTTTAGCTGCTTGGGTATACAACTGAGGTTATTTATATTCTAATATTTAATCTTCTTTCTCAGGTACCTAGACTGTAGCCGACAGTGACAATAATGACTGTCCAATACTCAGTCATTTAATAATTTAACAAAGTTGCTTTGGATTGTATTATTATTATTATTTGTTGCTCACGAGTTTCCATCCCCCCATACACCTTTCTCTGTTTTCCAGAGACACGCTTTCCTAGTATTGACCCCATACACAGCTAAGTTCTCAATTCAACCATAGTGCTAGGTATTATGTACTCACATTGAGCTAAGTTCTCTGTTTCCACATAGAGCTAAGTTCTCTGTTCCCTCATAGAGCTAAGTTCTCTGTTCCCTCATAAAGCTAAGTTCTCTGTTCCCACGTAGAGCTAAGTTCTCTGTTCAAACATAGTGCTAGGTTTTATGTTCTCACATAGAGCTAAGTTCTCTGTTCCCACGTAGAGCTAAGTTCTCTGTTCCCACGTAGAGCTAAGTTCTCTGTTCCCACGTAGAGCTAAGTTCTCTGTTCCCACGTGGAGCTAAGTTCTCTGTTCCCACGTAAAGCTAAGTTCTCTGTTCCCACGTAGAGCTAAGTTCTCTGTTCAAACATAGTGCTAGGTTTTATGTTATCACATAGAGCTAAGTTCTCTGTTCCCACGTAGAGCTAAGTTATCTGTTCCCTCATAGAGCTAAGTTCTCTGTTCCCACGTAGAGCTAAGTTCTCTGTTCTAATGTAAAGCTAAATTCTCTGCTCACACGTAGAGCTAATTTCTCTGTTTCCTCATAGAGCTAAGTTCTCTGTTCCCTCATAGAGCTAAGTTCTTTGTTCCCACATAGAGCTAATTTCTGTTCCTCGTAGAGCTAAGTTCTCTGTTCTAATGTAGAGCTAAATTCTCTGCTCACACGTAGAGCTAAGTTCTCAGTTTAAACATAGTGCTAGGTTTTATGTTCTCACATAGAGCTAAGTTCTCTGTTCCCACGTAGAGTTCTCTGTTCCCACGTAGAGTTCTCTGTTTCCACGTAGAGTTCTCTGTTTCCACGTAGAGTTCTCTGTTCCCACGTAGAGCTAAGTTCTCTGTTCAAACATAGTGCTAGGTTTTATGTTCTCACATAGAGCTAAGTTCTCTGTTCAAACATAGTGCTAGGTTTTATGTTCTCACATAGAGCTATGTTCTCTGTTCCTTGTAGAGCTAGGTTCTCTGTTCTAATGTAGAGCTAAATTCTCTGCTCACACGTAGAGCTAAGTTCTCAGTTCAAACATAGAGCTAAGTTTTATGTTCTCATATAGAGATGTTTTCTCTGTTTCCATATAGAGCTAAGTTCTCTGTTCCCATGTAGAGCTAAGTTCTCTGTTCCCACGTAGAGCTAATTTCCCTGTTCCCATGTAGAGCTACGTTCTCTGCTCACAGTAGAGCTGAGCTCTATGTTCCCATATGGAGTTAAGTTCTCTGTTCTCACATAGACCTAAGTTCTCTGTTACCACATAAAGCTAAGTTCTCTGCTCCACATGGAGTTATGTTATCTGTTCCCGCATAGAGCTTTGGTCTATATTCCGGCTCTTTTGTTAATATAGCCCACAAATTTCATGTCACTTTCCTTTATGGTTATGATACCTGATCTTGTGACACTTAGAGCTCACAATACCTCAACGTTTTTGTTCTTCTCTGTCCACGATACTTTAAACATTCTCCTCAAGCACCACGTCTGCAATACCTTCTAGTTTCTTCACCATTTCAATACTCATTGTCAAACATTCCCATCCATAGGAAATCCTGCTACGTACACCTTTTAAATAAGTGCATTCTTGTACTTACAGTATTCCTGTTTTTCACGACGATGCTCACACTGGCAAAAGACGTTGTGGATGTGGCTATTGTTTTCTTGATCTCTGTTTCACATCTTCCGTCAGATGCCACTGTATAGGCAGGAATTTGAACGATCCACCTGTTTGTTTTCAGGACCTTAACTATAATATAAATATCAAACGGGGAACCCTTTGAGGCCACTAATATATAATCTTTTTGTCAACCCAGTCTGATTGTATTTATGCTTTCCTAATCGCTACTGTGTTATACTGTATTCAGTGTAAATCAGTTAGGCTATTTCACTTTATATCTAGCAGTATACTATTATCTCCTCTGGATTTCCCAACACCTATAGACAGCTTAACAAGGCCTAGACCAAAATAAAAAAAAAAAACCGCTTCACAGACAAGAACACAGTTGTATAGCTTCTGAAAGTTATACACGGTCGGAGAACAGCGCATTCATTGTTCACTTGATGAAAGCTGTTGAACTCAAATAGTTGTTAGCCCAGGAACACTCATGTGTTCATGGATAAACGGAGAAGCGCGTTCCAAATACGAGAACTCGGTTAAACAGGGACCTTTGGTTACCGTTTTATTTCTTTAAAACAGTGTAGCAAGTGTGAGGGGAGATAAAAACATCCAAAAGCCACCAGAAAAATTCCACTACACAGTACAGCGTGTAGGTGAAGAATTCCAGTGATTTTACAACCAGAAATTACTTCCCTCATAGAATCCTGGTAGTTGTAAGTTTCAAGTGTGGTCATTCTGCGGTCTTGCCCGTGAGGCAGGAATGCTTGGCAATGTTTATGTTTGACAAGGATGATAACACTAGCAGCGGTAGGAAGCCATTCCTTGGTGATGCACATCTCCAATCAGTGGGTGTAGCGCGTGAGAGCTCGAATGTCGTAATCCTTCACCACAGATCTGGATTTCTGACATTCCAGTCACTAGGATGTTGGGTTTTCCCGCAGTATCCGTGGTAAGTACAAAGAAGTTAACTACGTTAGTTCTGAAGCAGAATTATTGGACTTAAATCAGAAATATGTATTGAAGGCAATGATAAGTATATACTAGTCGTGAACTTCGAGTAATGTACGTTTCTAGTAGAATGTTCGTAAACTTCGACTAACGGACGTTTCTAGATTGTTCGTAAACTTTTATTAATGGACGTTTCTAGAATGTTCCTGAATATCGACTAATGAACGTTTCTAGAATTTTGCGTAATTTGAAATAAAGAAAAGCAGTACACAAAAAGTGTAACGGAAAGTGAAAAAAACTCTTTTCCACGTCCAGTGGCGGTGTGGGTATTTGGCGCTTGCACACAGTTCTGGCATTCGATGAGTGATGCGGTCAATACTACGCCGGCCGACTTTACTTCCGAGAAGATTTCCTGGTTCTCATCTCAAGCTGGGTGGACCTAAGAACCAAGAGCAGTTTAAACACACAAATACCATACTGTGACTCCAACACACAGAAGGAGGTTCCATGTAAAAGCTAATCATCGTTGATAAACAGAAGATACCACCAAGCCTTGCCAAACAGCAAACAGTGAGGTTAGACAAAATCAGCAATTTCTGAAACATCTTCTAGTATTTTGTATAAGAATAACCAAAACAAATATCTGAGCTATAATAAAAACTATGCCGGCTCCATGGCTAAAGGCGAACGCGATTCGTGAGCCGGGTACCAGGCGTTCGAAGCTCAGCTGCGACCGATTTGTGCAGCAGACCGTGTTGCGTTGTGTTACAACGTGCTGGTATGGGAGCCGGTCGTTCAGAAAGCAATGGCAAACTACTGAACGTAACACTTGCCTAGTGCATCAGCAAAACTGAAAAATACTGGTGTTGACTGCAACGTCCAGTAAGAGATACGCAACTTAAAAAAAAAAAAAAACTAACCCTGCTGCGATAAAAACAAACTGTGCTTTGATTTTTTTTTTTTTTTTAAAACTTACTGTGCTATGATAAAAACTAACTGTGCTGTAATAAACACTAACCGTGCGGTAATAAAACCTAACTGTGCTTTGATAAACAATAAACTAACTATTCAGTAATAAAAAATGTGCAGTGATGAAAACAAATACAGATAAACAAGTCTTTTAGCAGGAACCTGGTGTAGGTAAATGAGTAGTTCGGAAAACTGCATTCTTGCAGGCCTGATTGCACGGAGATATGCGACCACTATTCTCCTCCCATAGCGAACGACGAGAGCTGTCATCTAAACCTTGTCCAACAGCTCTTATGGCATAGTCGGGGTGTAGTCCTAACACCTTCAACAACGTGGCCTCTATGCTGTGATACTAAAGGGAAATTGTATAATAGTTCCCTAAATGTGAATTTATCGAATAAAAAAATTAGCCATCAATTCAATGATAAAGTGTCAACAAAAACAACGACAACAACAACGCACAATTTGCGAAAAGAGAATTGATTGTTTGAACCAAGAAAGATGTAAACCAATTTTCTAATTGTGGTTTGGAAAGATTGCATAAGTGCTTAGTTCTTCTTCTTTCTACTTTTATCCTCTATTACAGTGGTTCTCAACCTTTTTTGGCACGTGCCCCCTTTCACCATATTTTCGGAACGTCATCCCCTCCCTTTCGTATTTCCTACCTAACCCCCCCCCCCCCCGCCCCCTTTACACAGTATACATAATAATGGAAGCTAAATTTAATAGCACATACTAAAACAAGTCTAGACGTCCACATAAAACGTGATTTGTGGGTCTGCTTACTTTACAAATGAATTTTAGAAGGATGAGACTGTGCAGAACCGTAAAGTATGAAGGGAAAAACAATATCAAGTAATCGGTTCTTGTATTAACGCGATCTTGAAATAATCTTAACTTCCCCCCCCCCCCCCGGAAACCCTAAAATTCCCCCCTTGGGGGGGGGGGGGGAATTCCCCACCGGTTGAGAACCACTGCTCTATTAGGTCATAAGCTCTCAACAAAGTTTCCCCCAAGCCCTCCTATTCTTGGCTATCCCATACAGCTCCATTCATGTACACCCCATATTATTCATTTACGTTTCTACTTCTCTTCTCCGTGTCTCTTTAGGCTTTCCTATATTTCTGTTGCTCTTGGTGAAAGGAAGAACATCTGCGCATCCGGACTGCCTGCGGGGTTCTCCAGACGGCGGCATGTCTCTTCTAGGAGCACTTCCTATCCTCTTGGTTGGCTTGGGCATTATGATGTCTTTATCTTTGAACTTGTTTGTGATTGGTTGGCTTGGTCATTATGTTGTCTTCATCTCTGGACTTGTTCATGACTGGTTCAATTTTGCAGCTTAACTAATTTAGTGGTGAAGGATAATATATCGCCACATGTTACCTTCGATTTGGACAGAAGGGCGATATATCGCTATACTAGGGTAATCGTGTTATCTGTTTCGTGGTATTTTCCACAGTTTCAGTGCTCAGTAAACGGACAATTACAATATAATACAAGCTCAAATGATTGTGTACCATATTTGGTCCAAATTTACTCTTTGCTTGCCACTGAATCAGTTTAGTTTTTCATCGGAAAGGGAAAGCTAGTCCCACGCCCAACCTTCTTTCGTCGCCTGTAACGACCTGTATGGCAAGCTACAGTGTCATACTGTGATTTGCTTCCCTGAAGGGTCCCAGTAACATACGGAATCCTCCTTAGCCGCCTCCTACAATATGTATGGAAGGTTGCTGTGTTAATGTTCTTTACTTCCATATGCAGGTAAAACACCGAGGAGGTGCCGAGTACAAGTGACATATTCACTGATCACCGTACTGTGCTTCTGCTTTCGCACTTGAATTATGGTATAGCTTCTAAAAGTACAATTGTTCGCATTACCTGTCTTAACTGTAGCACCACTTGCAAGAGACTTACGAGTTCTTTACGATCAATATCTGTGTTTTTGTTTCTCATGGCGCGGAGAGAATTGTGCGGTAGGGAGTGAGAAAGAATATGGCCGACAGTCATTAAACTAGTTTTTGTAAACACGAAATGTACCATTTACAAGTGAGTTTAGGATCTGTGAAGGGCTTATATATCGCCGAAATGTTGTCATTGCAACATGTTATCTCAGTTAAAATACTAATACAGTGTCAGTAGTTTTCCCTAAGCAACTTGCTTTAATTTGATACATAATACATAATGTCTGCTACCATATTAACAATGTTTAGGTCAGTGGTTCTTCAACCTTTTTTGGCCCGTGCCCCCCTTCACCATATTTTCAAAACGTCATTCCCCCCTCCTTCCTATAAAAAATTTGGCCCACGCCCCCCTTCACCGTATTTTCAGAACGTCATTCCCCCCCCCCCCCCCCCCCCCCCACTTTTTCAGATTTCCTATCTAAAATCCCCCAACCACTACACAGTATACGTAAAAATGGAAGGTAAATTTAATAGCATATACTAAAACAAGTCTAGACATCAACATAAAACATGATTTGTGGGTCTACTTACTTTATAAAATGAATTTTAGAAAGATGAGACGTACATAACTGTAAAGTACGAAGGGAAAAACAATATCCTGTAATCGGTTCTTGTATTAACGCGATCTTGAAATGGTCTTCATTCCCCCCTCCCCCTGGAAACCCTAAAATTCCCCCTGGGGGAGGGGGGGGGGGGAATTCCCCTCCAGTTGAGAACCACTGATTTAGGTCATAACTGTGACACACCCCAAATTTTCATTTTCCGCCATCCATTTTTCTTTGGTCCAAAGATACTTTCTGCTTGGCACTGAATCTGTTAAGGTATTGGACATTTGGAACCAGACCCATATATTTTTAAATCAATCGGCACTACAAGAGAAATGTGATCAGCATCACGTCGGACATCCTGGCACCCATTTAATGCTGGGCCCGCCTGAGAGCCCAGATGTATTTTACAAATCCGCCTCGATGTAGATTCGAACTCATGACTACCGGGTCGGTCTGGCGAGCGTCTAGCCACTACGCTACCGCGGCTCCAACCATTTACAAGACCGAATTACAGACTTCTTTCTGCAAGCTGCGCATATCAACATGACACTCATACTTCAAGAATGCCACTTTCTAGAAAGTTCCATGTATCGGGTTCCAGATGCTGTACGACGTAGGTGAGCCGTACCCGGAAGCTATTAAGCCATACGCATTCCTGTAGATAGTTTTATCCAGAAAATCCGGCCGTGAAAGACAGATAGGTAACATAGAGTTACACATGGCCTCCCGACGACTCACAAGGATTCCACTATAGAAGCACATACCTGGTGCATTTCGTCAGCTGGGAAAAACAACGACGCCTGTAACACAAGGTCACTAGATGCCGGATTCAAATTGGATGATGTAATTACAGTTGGTAAATACATTGTTGATTTTACTGTTGTCGGGGGAGGGTGGA
>JACEFZ010022740.1:720000-857500 GCA_014155875.1 Cepaea nemoralis
TTGTGCTATGCCCTCTGCCAGGAGACTTCTGGGGATCATGGCTGGAGCTATGAAGTTCGTGCTTGTGCTATGCCCTCTGCCAGGAGACTTCTGGGGATCATGGCTGGAGCTATGAAGTTCGTGCATTGTGCTATGCCCTCTGCCAGGAGACTTCTGGGGATCATGGCTGGAGCTATGAAGTTCGTGCATTGTGCTATGCCCTCTGCCAGGAGACTTCTGGGGATCATGGCTGGAGCTATGAAGTTCGTGCATTGTGCTACGCCCTCTGCCAGGAGACTTCTGGGGATCATGGCTGGAGCTATGAAGTTCGTGCATTGTGCTACGGCCCTCTGCCAGGAGACTTCTGGGGATCATGGCTGGAGCTATGAAGTTCGTGCATTGTGCTACGCCCTCTGCCAGGAGACTTCTGGGGATCATGGCTGGAGCTATGAAGTTCGTGCATTGTGCTATGCCCTCTGCCAGGAGACTTCTGGGGATCATGGCTGGAGCTATGAAGTTCGTGCATTGTGCTATGCCTCTGCCAGGAGACTTCTGGGGATCATGGCTGGAGCTATGAAGTTCGTGCATTGTGCTACGCCCTCTGCCAGGAGACTTCTGGGGATCATGGCTGGGAGATATGAAGTTCGTGCATTGTGCTATGCCCTCTGCCAGGAGACTTCTGGGGATCATGGCTGGAGCTATGAAGTTCGTGCATTGTGCTACGCCCTCTGCCAGGAGACTTCTGGGATCATGGGCTGGAGCTAGGAAGTTCGTGCATTGTGCTACGGCCCTCTGCCAGGAGACTTCTGGGGATCATGGCTGGAGCTATGAAGTTCGTGCATTGTGCTACGCCCTCTGCCAGGAGACTTCTGGGGATCATGGCTGGAGCTATGAAGTTCGTGCATTGTGCTACGCCCTCTGCCAGGAGACTTCTGGGGATCATGGCTGGAGCTATGAAGTTCGTGCATTGTGCTACGCCCTCTGCCAGGAGGACTTCTGGGGATCATGGCTGGAGCTATGAAGTTCGTGCATTGTGCTACGCCCTCTAGCCAGGAGACTTCTGGGGATCATGGCTGGAGCTATGAAGTTCGTGCATTGTGCTATGCCCTCTGCCAGGAGACTTCTGGGGATCATGGCTGGAGCTATGAAGTTCGTGCATTGTGCTATGCCCTCTGCCAGGAGACTTCTGGGGATCATGGCTGGAGCTATGAAGTTCGTGCATTGTGCTACGCCCTCTGCCAGGAGACTTCTGGGGATCATGGCTGGAGTTATGAAGTTCGTGCATTGTGCTATGCCCTCTGCCAGGAGACTTCTGGGGATCATGGCTGGAGCTATGAAGTTCGTGCATTGTGCTACGCCCTCTGCCAGGAGACTTCTGGGGATCATGGCTGGAGCTATGAAGTTCGTGCATTGTGCTACGCCCTCTGCCAGGAGACTTCTGGGGATCATGGCTGGAGCTATGAAGTTCGTGCATTGTGCTATGCCCTCTGCCAGGAGACTTCTGGGAATCATGGCTGGAGCTATGAAGTTCGTGCATTGTGCTATGCCCTCTGCCAGGAGACTTCTGGGGATCATGGCTGGAGCTATGAAAGTTCGTGCATTGTGCTATGCCCTCTGCCAGGAGACTTCTGGGATCATGGCTGGAGCTATGAAGTTCGTGCATTGTGCTACGCCCTCTGCCAGGAGACTTCTGGGGATCATGGCTGGAGCTATGAAGTTCGTGCATTGTGCTACGCCCTCTGCAGGAACTTCTGGGGATCATGGCTGGAGCTATGAAGTTCGTGCATTGTGCTACGCCCTCTGACAGGAGACTTCTGGGGATCATGGCTGGAGCTATGAAGTTCGTGCATTGTGCTTCGCCCTCTGCCAGGAGACTTCTGGGGATCATGGTTGGAGCTAGGAAGTTCGTGCTTTGTGCTATGCCCTCTGCCAGGAGACTTCTGGGCTTCATGGTTGGAGCTAGGAAGTTCGTGCTTTGTGCTATGCCCTCTGCCAGGAGACTATCTGGGGATCATGGCTGAGCTATGAGTTCGTGCTTTGTGCTATGCCCTCTGCCAGGAGACTTCTGGGGGATCATGGCTGGAGCTATGAAGTTCGTGCTTTGTGCTATGCCCTCTGCCAGGAGACTTCTGGGGATCATGGCTGGAGCTATGAAGTTCGTGCATTGTGCTATGCCCTCTGCCAGGAGACTTCTGGGGATCATGGCTGGAGCTATGAAGTTCGTGCATTGTGCTATGCCCTCTGCCAGGAGACTTCTGGGGATCATGGCTGGAGCTATGAAGTTGTGCTTGCTGCTTTCTACTACTACTACTACTACTACTACTACTACTACTACTACTACTACTACTACTACTGCTACTACTACTACTACTACTACTACTACTACTACTACTACTACTACTACTACTACTACTACTATTACTACTTTAGCAATAGCAACATTTAAAACTACTACTAATACTATGATTATACCAACAATAATTATGTAACAGTCTCGGCCAGGAGACTTCCTGGCAACCATTATTAAAGCTACGGAGTTCGTGCTTTGTGCGATGCTCTCGGCAAGCGGCTTGCTGTTTTACGAATAGAAAAAAAATGTGTGCATATCCTTTACAGGACATCGCTGTCAACATCAGCATCTTTCAGCTGATTGTTGATTTCTTTACAAGATTACGCTCAGTAGTTTGCCATTGCTTTCTGAGCGGCCGGCTCACATACCCCGTAAGTTACCGACGCGATTCGAACCACTGCTGATTCTCGCCGTCGTCACGTGCTTACGAGAGTATACGAGATTACGGAGAAAAGTCGCTAACCTCTAGGCCAGGAAGCTTACAAATAGAGGCCGAGCAAAATAAAGTAGTCCCTCTCGACTGTGGTACTTTATAAGCTTACGGGATTAGATCGTTACTTCGATGAAAACATATTTTGATTTATGTCGATGAACAAGGATATGCCTTTACTAATAAATTAATATGAAAGGCGTCGCCTCAGTAGGGATGCAACTGTGCTCGGAAATCAGTTATAAAGACTTATTGCCTGTCTTGTGAATTAGAGAATGGCATTACGTTGACGAAAGGAGTTGGTCACCTCATCTCAGAAATGTTTAATCTATGTAATATCACTAGCATTAATATACATTTTTGTGATGTTTTTGGAATTAGCGTGATCGTTTCTGCTGGTACACTTGTAGTCAATTATATAGTTAATGCCGCTCTAACGTATTTGATTGAATTCGTGCAATATTATCTTAAGTCGTGTATGTTCTATTTCCCACTGAATTCTACAAGGACTCGAATGAACGCCATTGTCTGTTTGCATCGCTCAGAATGGAAATAACTATATTTTTTACATAAATCAACCCAGCATGGCCCTTCCTGCACCTTGCAGCAACTGATAGTCGGAGAGATTTGCGGCCGATCGCAGACATAAAGTCCCACACGATGACAACCCATCAGGAGCTGTCCACAGGGGACAACGATCTAACCGCCTATTAACAAGCACGCGATGCACAGGGCACTTAATTATATGAGAGAAGCAGTTGTGGGACTTTTTTTGATGTTGTAAACATTTAATACCTAAAAGCAGGAACCGTGGTGGCGTAGTGATTATTGTACTTGTCAAGAAAGTAGTCCGGCTTCAATCTCTCAGTGGTAGCATGAAATATCTTTTATCCCTATTACAACAGCTCTGGATGGCTAATCCATTCTCGTAACATTTCTGTCCGACATTTTTCTTAGAATGTTTTGAGAATTATCGGACAAGGAAATGCGTCGAGAAATGGAAGTGGCCACTCTACTTTATTATGTGGAAACCTAAAACGTCACACTAAAAAGGGAATATCTGTCATAAGAATTGCCTTTACATAAGAGCACCGGCTCTGTGGTAAAGGAGTTACAGACGCAATTCGTAATCCCGCATACCGCGTTCGAAACACAGCCGCGGGTTGTTTGGCAGCAGACCGCCTTGCGATGGCTTTCATGAAATGGTATGTGCCAGACGTTCAGAAAGCAATGGCAAACTGTTTTTTTTTTCCCCCATTCCATATCCTATTTACAGGAGATCGCTGTCAACACCAGCGTTTTACTGCTGTTGTTGATATCTTGGCAAGTTTACGTTTAGTAGTTTGCCATTACTTTCTGAACGACCGGCTCTCATACCAACACGTTAAGACCCAGCACAACGCGGTCTGCTGACAAATCGGTCGCAGCTGTGTTTCTAACGCAGGTAAGCGGGCTTACGAATCATATCCGCAAG
The DNA here is from genome assembly GCA_014155875.1 of Cepaea nemoralis. NCBI lineage: Eukaryota > Metazoa > Mollusca > Gastropoda > Stylommatophora > Helicidae > Cepaea > Cepaea nemoralis. The sequence goes on from JACEFZ010022740.1 coordinate 724,234, forward strand.
CCCTTAGCCACTGAGAATGGCAAACTACTGAGCGTAAAGGTTGCCAAGAAATCACAAAAAGCCATACAATACTGGAGTTAACTGCGACGTACTGTTAAGAATATGCAACTAGTTTTTAGTTTACCTAACAGCCTACGTAACAAAATCTCAAGACAATGTATAACTGAACCGTAGCTGTGACTTAGGGGCAGTCTACGCCTGTCACTATTCCCCAACACACCAAGTCGAGGGTTCAAAATCAGCCGCCGACGATTTGGAAGCAGACCGCTTTACGTTAATTTCCATTGTATGAAGGTTGGTATTTCAGAAAGCCTTAGCAGACTACTAAACAGTACAAAATTGTTTATTAACTGATTCAGTGCCAAACAAAAAAGTGGTCATACCCAAACAGAGATTCAAGGCAGAAAATTTAAACTAGGGGTATGCCACAATTTTGCTTTTAAAATGGTTAACATTGTAGCAGATGCATTGTATTACATATCAAATTAAAGAGAATTGCACAGGGAACCTGACAGTGTTAATAATTAATTGATAGGTTACAAATATTATGACAATAATGAGAGTTTTAGTAATAACAATTGAAATTAAAGTGTTAAAAATTATGAAAACAATTCACTTACCAAGTCTTTATTTTATATCCGAAGCCGCTAATCCAGTTAAATTTAGTGAATTATATTACACACACCAGTTGTCTTCAAGAATATCACAAGAACTGCTCCATAACATGAATAAAACGCAATGAAATCATAACATTATGAAGTACATCATTTTCACACAAAATGGAAAAGCCATCATATTCTTAGTAAAATTCACTGTTAGATTTTTTTTTCAATATTATGACCGCCTTCTACATAATTATCTGAATACTGCACAGGTTCGTTTTAGAATCTATCACAAAGTCGTTTACATCACAATAACTATAATATAAAACTGTTTAAAACTGTGATTTTATTAAAATATATGAGGTCAAGAACCAGAAGATATGGTCACTTTGAATTTCGAAATATCAACAAACATTCTCCTAAAAGTTTACACGAAACCATGCCTGATCTGTACACACGGAAGCACACGAAAGGAAATAAAATCTTTCGCTTTTGGAGTTTAAATAAGTGAGACACTAAAAAGGTGGACTGGATAGGAAACACAGATACATTAAACCACTATACATAAGAGGGGCATTAAAGTGGCATCTGGGTGGGAAATTTGGGTTACTTGGGCTATCAAGTGGCATCTGGCAGGCGATCAGTTAAATCGCAAACAGCCAACAAATGCTGGGGTTGATTAGGACGTACTGTAAAGGACAATTAATTCACTTCATATGAACTGTGGGTGCCCTGTTGCCGCAGTAGCTATCTCGTTTGTTTGCAAGCCAAGTGGTGATGAGTTCCAATCTCCATCGAGTCGCAGACTTTTTTCTTTGTAATTGATAAATGTTCGCTGGTCGACCCAGACTGAAACTGTTACGGGAGAAATATTCTGGGAAGTAAACTCGGCAGGTTTAATATTAACCACATCATCCATAGGCTATTGACTGGATGTATACAAGTGTGAGCCGGTCTCCGAGGCGAAAAGGTTACCGACGCGGTTCGTGAGCCCGCATACCCGCGTTAGAAACACAGCTGCGCGCGATTTGGCAGCGGACCGCATTGCCTTGGTATTTTACGAAATGGTATGGATGCCGCTTATTCAGAAAGCAATGGCAAACCACTGAACGTAAACTTGCCAAGACATCAACAACGGAAAACAATGCTTGTGCTGACTGCAAACGTCCTTTAAAGGATATGCAACTAACTTTTATAAAAGTGTGAGACAAGCACCATATACCTAGGACGTTGTAGGGTGTGGAAGATAGTCTTTTACCTTTTGTGTGTGAACTGATAATAGATCAAATATAACTCAATTACAGATCAAAAGGGCTAATATAACCTTATTTTTTGAGATATTCAAATCAATAAATCAGTCTGGTTACCACGGGACTTCTGAAACTATAACGTTATGAAATACTGAAAAACTGCGACGTTGTTGCAATATTCGGTCAGCAAATGTCGTTTGATCTCTGCTTATTTAAGTACCCATTATTGGGACAACAAAAACTAGATTTAGTTGTTATTGATATTTTTCTTCTTCTTCTTCTTCTTCTTCTTCTTCTTCTTCTTCTTCTTCTTCTTCTTCTTCTTCTTCTTCTTCTTCTTCTTCTTCTCTTCTTCTTCTTCTTCTTCTTCTTCTTCTTCTTCTTCTTCTTCTTCTTCTTCTTCTTCTTCTTCATCATCAATTACTCCTCCTCTTCTTCCTCCTCGAATTTTTTCTTCCTCCTCCTCTTCCTCCTTCTCCTCCCTTTCCTTCTCCTCCTTCTTAATAAACATTTAGTGACAACTAGCAAACTTTATACGAGAAAAGAGCAATCACGACCGCCCACGCTTATCGATATGGCACATTATGATGAAACTATGTTTAAATTTAGCAGATGAAAGCCACATTGACACTGAATGTTGCCCTGGTAAGTTCTCCCTCAGGTCGCGTCAATGTGCTGATTTGTTCAACGCTATCGTTAAATGCAAACGACATCTTACCATCTCTTGGTGTGCATTGCAAAGCCTTACGGCTGATTAGATTAGTCATGATTGACTTGTCAGATTGTATTATTCATGATTACATTGTATGTATTGAAGCAACATAATGGTTTGCATAAGGAAGGACTGTAATATTAGATGTGGTGATTGTCCATCAAGTATGATGATGACCATTCATTTCATCCAGTGGGCTTGAAGGTTTGGATCCGTTAGTTCTAAGATGGATGGCAAGGTCTGTTTAAACTCGAAATGTTCTTTGACAAAGTGGGAAAAGAATGATTGACGTTCTAGGATGAGGATCTCCTGCAGTGGTTTTGTCCAGTCTTTCTTTCACAGCTCTTGCAGTCCTGATTGCTTCGAAAGTCACTATACCTTTGTGTAATGATGTACGCCATAAATTTCGGGCTTTGTCAGCATACGTAATGATGTAAGTCTTCCGTCTTTGGGAGCAGTCTTTCATTGGCAGCAGTCTCCCGTGTGTCATGATGAACTCCAAAAGCTTCGAGCGATATCTTTAGTATCTTTAAAGCGTTTCCTCTGGCTGCCTAGGGAGGGTTTACCACAACGCAACCTACCGTAAAAATATTCGTTTAGGCAGCCAGTGATCTGGCAAGCGAGTCAGGTGACCAGTCCAGCTTATCTGATTCTTCATGTGTAGTGTGGATCCTGGGTATGGACGCTCTTTCTATGCCTTCAGTTTCTGAGATTTTGTCTTGCCTTTTGATCTTCAGTAGCTTCCTAAGGCAGACTGTGTGGAAGTGGTTTAATTTCCTAGCGTGTCGCTGGTAAACAGTCCAGGTTTCACAAGCATATAGCAGTGAGTATAATACAACTGATTTGTAGACTTTTCAGCTTTGGTTCCAGGCTTATTCCATTTCTGTCCCACCCATTTTTGTACAGTCTGCCAAAGACCGCGCTGGCCTTACGAATCTTGCATTCACTTCGTCGTCAATTGTGGCAGCTTGTGACACAGTGCTGCCAAGAGATTTGAATTCTAGATGTAGCGATTAGATTTACAACCGAATTATTTAAACTGTAGTTTGAAAGGAAATATTGTTGATAGTATCAACACTTTTTGGGACTGTCGCAACTGCACTTGATACTATATTATGTAAAAACAGCGCATGCATGTCGTTATTGTAACGGACTCACAAAGTACGTTGAGAAAAGTGACGGCAGGAATGTTTCAGGTAGAGTGGCAGGCTTACATTCAGTAATTTAAAAAAAAAAAAATAGAGAGCACCTGTTGGATTTTTTCTCCAGACATGCTCTTGTGGTGCGAAACTAGCGTCGGTCTAAATGACTGGGTCTGTACTCCTTAACTGGAGTACTTGTGCATGATAAGGCAGATGTGCTTGGGCCCTTTGGAATCGAGTGTATAGTACAAAAGAACAGGTAGATATCACTGCTTGGAGTAAATGGTGCTGCAGGGCGTGACTAGAGGATCTGGCTGACGCTCAAAACTCCGAGGAAAGGCCAGACGGACACATAATCAGACTGGTACTGGTACCATTAGTATTGAAAATCTTCCCTGGCTGTTGCAGATGAGGACGAAGCAGGTATGGGAATACCCCCAGTGTTGTGATGTTAATTCATGACTCAACTCTCAACTCAACTGATTTATTATGTTTTACTGACAAAGGTTACAGTTGGGAGGGGGGAAAGGGGGGGGGGGAATTTGAGAGCACACTAGAAAACACATTGAACGAATTGGTTCGGAGAAATCCCCCGGCGATGGCCCGGAGAAAGCTAGCTTCTCTCCCCCTGCGTTGGCCCGGAGAAAGCTAACTTCTCTACCCCGGTGTTGGCCCGGAGAAAGCTAGCTTCTCTCCCCCTGCGTTGGCCCGGAGAAAGCTAACGTCTCTACCCCGGTGTTGGCCCGGAAAAAGCTAACTTCTCTACCCCGGTGTTGGCCCGGAGAAAGCTAGCTTCTCTCCCCCTGAGTTGGCCTCTGTTGTAGCTTCCATTTCCGTGGTTCGCTATACCACAACATACACTTGTGTATGTCCTTCCTCCCCTCGCCTCTAGTTCTGTTGTGGAAAGCTAACGAGTATGGAGCCTTGCTCTGTCGCCAACAACTGTTGCTAGGTGGTAGAGCATTGAATTATTCCTACTCTAATTTAATATTTTTGTTTTTTTCTTTTGTTTCCCCAATAACCCTCATACAACCGTTACTTCCTTGTTGAGTCTTACAGTATATGAATATTGCAGTATTTACTTTGTCCTGCCGTGGGGTCGGCGTACTTTGACAAGTTTAAGCATGTTGTCAGCCCAATGCATATTTAAATAGAATTAATTATAAACATGTTCTGGGCGGTCAGGGGAAATATAATTTCTGTCATCCTCCGGCTCTTCACTTTGTACAACAAAGCCATCCCGCCCCCGACGCATTACAAATAAGCATTTGCATTGGGTAAGTGAAATACCAGACGGCAGGTCAAGGTTATTGCGTGTCTCCTGGCACGCCTTCTTCTGTCAGCAAAAGGTGAAGGTGATCCCATAGCATAGACTGACTATTACGGGTTATAAAGTGGTTAAAGTTAGTTGTATGTAATTTACAGAACGTCACAGTTAACCCCAACATTGTTTGGCTGTTTGTGATGTACAAGGCAGTTTTTACTTTCAGTAGTTCGCCAATGCTTTCTGAGCAACCAACGCTCATATTATCGAAAGCAGCGCAAAGCGGTTTGCTTCCAAATCATATGCATCATGCTTTAGAACCCTCAAGTTCATAAATCGGGGAAATTGTGAAACGCGTTCGCTGCCCCTTAGCCACATCACCGGCTGAGAAGTCATATATACTAGGTGACAACATGATGAGGTCACCCTAATGCGAGGGAAAAGGCATGAATCGCTCATCGCCACAACTATATGGTATCGGTAATATTGACAACAGTTAGGTTGGAAAGATCGACGGGAAGAGAGGCAGGGGCAGACCAAGAGAAATGATGCTGGATGGATTCAGACGGTGACATAGAGGAATATCAATTGATCCAGAAAACCAAAGACCGAGATTTCTGGAGAGTCATGAACGCCTACGCCAGCCGACATGGCACTTGATGATGATGATGATGATGATGATGATGATGATGATGATGATGATGATGATGATGATGATGATGATGATGATGATGATGATGTTGAAAAGGGTGGCTAACTTGCGCGACACTCACCTCTAGCTCCACAGCTGCCAGATTGGTATTTATATGCTCTTGTAAAATGTCACTCTAATCCGATGTAGGGTCAGCATTGCCGAATGGACCAAAGCGCTGGCTCTTACATTTCCGGAGTGCTGATGCCGAGCTAGCAGACTCAACCCCTACACAGGTCAGCTGGTCTAAAATACTGACTTCTCGTCCTGGACTCGAGGACGTTAATTAAAAGTACCCCAGAAGTCGGAGTGGGTTCACCTGGTGGTGAGGGGACGCTGGTAATAGGGAAAGCTAATTCACACGCAAAAGTCAGTTTAGTCCACTAGAAGTTGCATCACGTGTGTAGACTACGCTTAAGTTCAAAGTGTGCCAACGCAAACAAGAACTCCAAAATATCAAATGGCTGGGTCTTGTTTCTGCACAGCGGCCTACAGAAGGCTTAATGACAATCCCTGGTATCTATTTTAGGTTAAAAGCTAGCTGCATATCCTTTACGAGCGTTGCAGTCAACCCCGCAAGTTTTAGCTTTCGTGATTCCTGGGCAATTTTACATAGTTCTATAGAAGTAAACAAAGATCTATATCTTTGCTTTATTGACTACACAAAGGCTTTCGATAAAGTGCGACATGTCGACATGATAAGGATGCTTGAAGATCTACAAATTGATGGAAAAGACCTTAGACTTGTAAAAAACACATATTGGAAACAACAAGCTGCCATCAGAATTGATAACAATTAGGTCAATATCAGCCTATTAAAAGAGGTGAGAGACAGGGATGTGTAATGTCTCCAGATCTGTTTTCCCTGTACAGGGAAAATATTTTCAGAAATATAGAAGATATGGAAGGAATCAACATTGGGGGAAGATACATCAATAACATTAGATATGCAGATGATACAGTCTTGATTGCAGACAATGAACAGGAACTGCAACATTTATTAGATGCGGTTGTTGCACATATTGAACAACTAGGGTTAGAACTGAATATTAAGAAGACACAAATTATGGTCGTCACTGGGAAAAAGGAAATACCACAATGTGATATACAAGTAAATAGGCATATTCTTAAGCATGTGAATCAATACAGTTATCTCGGCACAGTCATAACATCTGATGGTAGATGCCTTGAAGAGATTAGAAGAGGAATTGCCATTGCGAAGGTAGCCTTTTGCAAGAAGAAAAACATACTGGACAATAAAAAGATATCAAATGAAATGAGAAAAAGAGTGTTGAAGTGCTACATAGAACCTATACTTTTGTATGGATGTGAAGCGTGGACAATAAGCAGTCAAGCTGAAAAACAGCTGATGGCTGTGGAAATGTGGTTTCTGAGGAAAATGCAAAGAATACCATGGACAGACAGAAAAACCAATGAACAAGTCCTTCAAGAAACAAATGAAGATCGTAAACTGATTAGAGACATTAGACGTAGACAGTCAAAATTTTTGGGCATGTTATGAGAAGAAATGGGTTGGAGAACTTAGTGACAACTGGCAAGATCGAGGGGAAGAGACCAAGGGGAAGACCGAGAAGTAAATACCTGGATAGCTTGGCCACGTGGCATGGTCGAGACAGGAACACGGAGCTGATCCACGACTCTGGTGATCGAGTGAGATGGCAGAACGTGACCGCCCACGCTTATCGGCATGGCACATTATGGATGGATGGGCAAGTGTAAGTTTAGTAGTTTGCCATTGCTTTCTGAACGATCGGCATCCATACTATTTCATAAAAATGGCAACGCAGCTGTGTTGCGAATGCGGTATGCGGGATTACGAACTGTGTCCGTAAAGTCCTTCGCCACGGAACCAGCTATTTTAGGTATTATATTATATATTAGACAATTGTAGGAATTTTTAGGTAGGTCCAGTTTTTAAAAGTCCGTAACTTCCCAATGCGGGTTGAACCCACGACCACCCTGTAGGCAGGCGAGTATCCAGCCACAACGCTACCTCGACTCCCTTGGTGGTTGATGTAACCCGCAGTTATACGGGAACCATGAGGTCGCCGAAAACATTGCTCTCGCTACCTGAATGACGGAGTCTGCAGAAAAAGCCCGCGACCTTCGAGACGCAAGGTAGGCAACTTTGCCACTTCGCCACGAGAGGCCTCTATTGATAGCCATACAGTTTAAAGCAAAAGTACTTCAGCTGACCATGCTAGAAGGCTTGAGTTGGCCAGTTGTTTTTCTTGGGTCCCATTAACACCAGCCAGTTTAATCTCATGATTATTTTATATCATAAATAACATATTTGTTGTTGCTCTTAGAGTTATCATTCTGTTTTTAACTGGTGGAATAATTTGTAAGTTTTATTTATTACAATTTTTTTTTTTTTTTGAGGAGGATAATTAAGGAGGCTGCGGCAACTGTATGTTGTAAAATCGTGTTCAGTCTTATGTTGTCTGTTGTAAAATCGTGGTCATACATAACTGTAAAATGATGTTCATTCATATGTTGTCTGTTATAACATGGTGGTCATTCATGACTTGTTGTAAAATGATGTTCGTACATATGTTGTCAGTTGTTAAATTGTGATTCACTCAGATGCGAATAAACGTATCATTTCTGTGGTCATATTTCTTCATATATTTCCTGGATATATAGATGCGAATAAACATATAATTTATATGCTAGTATTTCCACACATATTTCCTGAACATACAGATGTATTTTCGCTTGTTTTCCTGCGCGCATACAAAAGCGAATAAACGTATCATTTATATGGTTACATTTCAACATCTGTTTCCTGCGCGAATACAAATGTGAATAAACGTATCATTTATGGGGTTACATTTCAGCATCTGTTTCCTGCGCGAATTCAAATGTGAATAAATGTACCATTTCTGTAGTCACATTTCAACATGTTTCCTGCGCGAATTCAAATGTGAATAAATGTACCATTTCTGTAGTCACATTTCAACATGTTTCCTGCGCGAATTCAAATGTGAATAAATGTACCATTTCTCTGTCAGACACAAAACAGACTAGCAGACGGAAATCTAGTGTCTAGATCAGTAGTCCACTTGACGTGAATAGATCGGCCCGACACATGTGCTCGTCGAAGCGTGATAATGCATCGATAGCCAACACTGTGCTCGTTCCGAAGGCAAGGCTTGCATTCACTCCGAAACATTAATTTCTACCCTCACTGCAGCCATTAGTGCGGTATCGTTTGAAGTAAGGTCACAAATATCTTCATGACTTCCGGTTTCCTCATGTCGTTACCTTCATGTAGTTTTCTTAATGTAGTCATGTGGTTGATTTGAACGTGAAATATATGCTGTAAATATTGTGCACCTCTACATTGATTATGTCTTTTGTTCCCGTGTTTATGTGTGACTTTTTCAGAAATTAGTAAACAGTGACAGCTTCTTCATGTTGTGAGCTGCTTGATTAACGTAATCTTCTTCGTTAACCTTTCTAAAGTATTGCGTCATAACGGTCATACCTTGTTACTCACCCCAAAGGTCAACAATATAAAATAACACAAAGTAATGCAGCTTTACACGTAATGTTGTTCTGTATAGCTACATTACTTTGTGTTATTCTTATATGGTTTACATTTCCACAGCTTTACCGCAGTTTCACTAATGTTACCCCACATGTCCGTGTGTCCGACTTCGGGATGCACTTGTGTAATGTTTACTTCATCTAAACAGATCCGACCCAAGGAAACGGGCTCTGTCTGCCGTACGTAGGTTTACTTTCCTAACAATGTTGCCACGGTAGCGATGGTGTGGCCTACTCTCTGAGATTTCCAACTGCAGTAGAATGTTTAACGTGCACAACTTCGTCTTTATTCAGGATGACTGGGTATCCGATCTACTACCCAAGAGATCAGAGGAGGTGTAGTGTCATCATGTTCAACTAGGTCATGGACAACTCCCAAAAGAACCCTGTACCTTTTGAGTTTCAGGCGGATACTGTAACCCATTAGCCACCCCCCCCCCCCCCACACACACACACATATACACCCTTCCTACCTCACCCACACCCTTTGCTTGATTAAATAGACATTTCCTTGTACATACATTTGTTTTAGTACATATACTACTTTATTCTTCTTCACCAAATACTTATTTCTTCTGATTCGTCATATATTCATTTCTTTTTATTCATCACATACTAATTTCTTCATCATCACATACTCATTTCTTCTTGTTCATCTTATACTCATATCTTCTTATTTATCATATACTTAATTCTTCTTCTTCATCATATGCTAAAAAAATGTTTACTTATTCATACGCCGATTTCTTCGTTTTCATCTTTCGCCCTTTATACCCCATGGAAGCAAAAGTCCTAAACCGAACTCACCCTAAGTATTATCTTGCCATCTCATGCAGCACCGTCCATATCCTTCCCTTATTATTCATTTGTCTCATTTTCTTCTTCGTGTGTTTTTAAACCTTCCTCTATTTCGTTTTTGGACTCCAGATAAAGGTCTTTTTATTGATACTATTCACATATGTCCTTAACGTATGTCCTATCCAGCGGCAGTGTCCTGGCTCGCCTCTTGATTCTATGGTGTGTGTCCAGTTCTCTCCCTGAACCCCACAATGGATACGTTCATTGCAGTGCACATTTATTGTTAAGTAGAATGAAATATCACTGATGCATATACTTTTGGGGCAAACAGACAGACCACTTACAATATGTATTTCTGTTAAGTAGACAGGCACGCTACTCACTATATGTAGGATGATTGAATAGATAGGCACATGAACCACTTCTTCTTCCTTCATCCTGTATCCATCTTTGGGGAGTACACCCTCAAGCAACTTATTCCAAGCCGTCCTACTGTCTAGCGAGGATTTAATTTTTCAACATTGGGACCAAATTAATAATCATTAATGTTATGCTGATCACATAATGCTTAGTGGATATGTGTTTCGTATCCCTTACGGGACGTTGCGGTCAACGCCAGCATTTTTTTCAGCTGCTGTTGATGTACTAGGCAAGTGTAACGTTCAGTAGTTTGCCATTGCTTTCTGAACGACCGGCCCCTATACCTTTTTCGAAAAAACCAGCACCGCCGTGTTTCTAACCCTGGTATACGGGCTCACAAACCGCGTTCGCAAGCCCTTAGCCACAGAGACCGGTTAGTGGATATGATGGACATAAATTACTAGTATTAATAAACATACTATTCACTGAAAGTGAATATAAAAGTCTACAAACAAACAACACAACCAAGACGTTACGGTTACGAATAAGAAAACAGAAGTCAACAAATGTGAACAATGAAAACAAACTAGATAACGCTGAAACACGTAGTGAGATTCAACTATCTAGGGTCAGTGGTAACAACAGAGCGGAAAAGAAAAAAAACAGCATTACTATAGGTAACACTATTGTTATCTAATTAGTGTTTTTTATCCCACTGGTACTGCCCCGTATTTGTCAGTAATTGTGGATATATTCTTAATCTGGCCGAATAGTTCATCTAATGTTGCTCAATATGGTACAGAAGATGTTGCCTTGAATCCCGCTGACGTCATTTACTTCAATAATACTTATATGGACCTCGCCGTTGTTCTTTTTAATAACTAAAATCATATCGATCATGTGCCACCAAACTGCGTTGGCTTTGTACGTGTCTCTCAAACAGTATTCCTCCCTGGTGTTCTGGATCAATTATATTCATTATGCCTCATCCACACTCCCCATGCCGCCATCTTAGGCCACTCAGCATCATTTCACTCGGACTTCCTCTGCCTTTTCTAACCCTTGTATTTCAAGTTGTCATGATGTTTTCCAAGGCTTCATGTCAGATTATATAACTAAAGAATCTCTCTCTCTCTCTCTCTCTCTCTCTCTCTCTCTCTCTCTCTCTCTCTCTCTCTCTCTCTCTCTCTCTCTCTCTCTCTCTCTCTCTCTCTCTCTCTCTCTTATAGTGTGTATTGTTCCGCTTCTTCTTCGCTCCACATTCGAGGGAAATGCGTCACCCCTATTTATGCACCTCAAAGGTCAATTTAATAGATATCGGCATGCATGTGTGTACCGTTTGCTTCCTCGGAACAGATTCCATCCAAATTAACGAGCTCTATCCACCCTACTTGCATTAACCACTTCACACACTCGCTGTTAGTTACTTTGGTAGTCCATGCTATTCACAACATTCCATCCCAGAAACCATATCCTGATTGTTTATTCACATTCCGATATAGATACATATCGTTAACAGCCTGGCATGAATATCAAATGATTTATTTCATCAAACGCAGTGGCAATGTGATTAGTGCTCTTGCTTACAACCACAAAGCTACGTGTTCAATTATCAGCAATGACAGGATTCATTTTTTCAAGGATTAGGCCCTTGAGATCGACCAGGGGTCATAAAAAGAGTGCCGGGGAACTTTCTAGAAAGTGTTTGCGAAGGCATGCCGGCGAGAAAGAACCTTTTTGTATCATTATGCCGTGGCCTAGAAAATACAAAACACTACCTAAATTAGCATGATTCTTTGGCGCTTTTAAAAGTAGGAGACAGAAATAACAGCTAGACAACAAACTAGACAGAATTTTAAAAAAACAAACAATGAAAGCTATGGTTATCGCAACTGGATTCGATTCTATTACCTCCAAATGACCATATCGCCTCGCGAGTAGACTTGTTCCTTCAGCGAGGCGAGGAGTTATGTGAATTACAGGTTCGAGTTCCGGGTAACTGTGGCTTCAATTTTCATGTTGTCTAATGTGTCCGGCACTGTTGCGAAGGAGTTACAGGCGCAGTTTGTAATCCCGCATACCGCTTTCGAAACTCAGTGTCAGACGGTTTGGCAGCAGACCGCCTTGCGTTGGGTTTTATTTAATAAAGTGGTATGTTCAGAAAGCAATGGCAAACTACTGAACGTAAACTTGCCAAGAAATCACGAACAGCCAAAGATGCTGGGATTGACTGTAACGTCCTGTACAGGATATGCAAAAACTTAACTAATGTGTCTTTACTTCTGTCTGCTACTTCTGTGATCGGCTAACTATACATGTGAATTTATTTACGAAATGTCTTAGTGACCACAATGGATTCCCCAATTAATATTGCTTTCAAGAGCACTACCGTTAATTCCGTTCATATTTTATGTTTCTCGGCGGTGTCATTGATGTCACACGAAAAGCCTAGTTAACCTGTTTTAACCTCGAAGGAACAAGAATGCACGTATGATGTCATGTTCCATACAGAGCCCACGTTTCGCATGGCTACACTTTGAGTCACCACTACGTCTCATATTTATTGTTGTTGTCAGTAGCATTAATCTAACCACCAGGTCCCGTGACCTCCAGATACACTATCGCTCCATCCCTGGCCTACCTTGCTAGTGCATTCATTAATTCATTGATTCGTCTATTAATATTTTACCCCTGGGTGTGTAGGAGGAGGTAATTTATGGTCCAGTTTATTTCGGGAAAATCCCCCACATCATCACAGTTTTGCCTACTGGTGTCGGCGATCATGCGTCACCATATCTCGCGATATTCAGTGGAATGTATCTGTTCCGTGCTGACACTTTTTTATGCTATAACGAAAGGCTATGAAGACCCACCTCCTCGATGCCTTCCTCTATTCTCTTTTCATTAAACTGTCCAGTTGCACACATTCCAGTTTTCCCTTTCTTATTTTTAAAATGTTGCATGTCCTGTGCAAGCCGTTGCAGTCAACACTATGTTGGTTGTTTAGGTAATTGTACGTAAAGTGGTTTGCCATTGCTTCCAGGGCGAGAAATCAACGTTTAAGTCGACCTGGCAGGTATTTAGGGAGAGTAACTCACTACTCTGCCATCATCGCACAGCATGTTAAAGGGCGAGCGCTCCAAACCTCTCGGCAAGGCCGACCTCTTTATTTCTTATAGTGTAGCTAACGCTTGACTGCTGCCACTTGTTGTTGCTGATACGTGGCCCTTGTATCTTTCCCTAGTAAACATATTTATATGAGCGATTTGGACTTTCTGAAGAAATCCCACATGTAAGGCCACGCCATGGAAGATACTTCCGTAAAGGTATGCAGCTTTAAGTCTTCACATATACTAGGTAACAGCATAATTATTTGTGGTGAGTAGCTCTATTCCTTGCTGTCTTTCCCTCAGATATATTTTCTAGAAAATGATGTTTTTTTCTTTCGCTCGCTCGCTCGCTTGTAACTCGAGCGTACTCTACGCTGGACTGATGTTTACTTGTGGGCCAGCTTTCCTTATTACCAGTGTCCCTCGCCATCTGACAAACACACTCCGACTTCTGAGGTATATGCAATTTACGTCCTTTAGTCAAAGGCGAGAACTCAAGATGTTCGTCCAACTGACAGATTTAGGGGTTGATCCCGCTACCTCGCCATCAACACATCGGAAGTTTTAAGAGCGAGCGCTCTTTTCCATTCGGTCGGGCCGAAATATAAGAAAGTGATGGAATTATCCCTTACCCACTGTATGAGGCTGGGGCAGCCCGAGATCGGTTCAAGTTCGGAACAATGCTGTTATTGCTGAGAATTGAACCAAGACAACACTCCTGGTAGGCAAGAGCTCTGAATACTATGCCACCTTTACATACTGCTCTGATTTGTCGAAACACAGCCGTGAATTTTATCACGACTGTGTTAGTTTACGAAGTGCATTTCCAATTTATCATTTATATAATGATGGGACATGCAATATAACGAGGATGTGTGTGCGTGCGTGCGTGCGTGCGCGCGCACGGTGACATTAATGTGGAAACCAGTACATATGATATGTTTTATATGGCTACAAGAAGAAATGATAAGTTGAGTAAGCGAATATATCTATCTCCATAACGCATATCGCAGAATACAGATCAAGTCTTATCTCATACAGATCGGAGAGTCATCATTCAGGACCGATAATGTAAAACCGGTAATCGTACGCTCATGAACTCGTTGCTGCTCGTTCCCCGTGGTTATGCTGTTGAAATGTTTTCTTTATAACTATGCATTACATAGCTATATTAGTCTCGGTGGCGTAGTGGCTAGACACTCACCGGTCGATGGATTCGATCCGCATCGGGGCGAACTCGACATTTTAAAAATCGTTCTTGCCTCTCAAGACAAGCCAGCCTGAAATGAGTACAATGATACTGATCACATGACCCACCCAGAGCCAATTGGCTTATAGAACTTTTAGTCTAGGACAGTGGTTCTCAACCTTTTTTGGCCCGTGTCCCCCTTCACCTTATTTTTATGACGTCATTCCCCCCTCACCATATTTTTATAACGTAATTCCCCCCCCCCCCCCTTTCGTATTTCCTCCCTAAAAATATCCCCCTGCCCCTACACAGTATACATAATAATTGAAGCTAAATTTGATAGCACATACTAAAACAAGTCTAGACGTCCACATAAAACGTGATTTGTGGGTCTACTTACTTTATAAAATGAATTTTAGAAGGGTTAGACGTACAGAACCGTAAAGTATGATGGGAAAAACAAGATCAAGTAATCGGTTCTTGTATTAACGCAATGTTGAAATAATCTTCATCCCCCCCCCCCCTGGAAATCCCAAAATTCCCCCCTGGGGGGGGGGAATTCCCCACCGGTTGAGAACCACTGGTCTAGGACTACATGCTCACTGCGCCTTAAGGCATGTTAAATAGTTCTTTACTTACTATTACATCAATATACGAGTAGCTGTGAAAACAATGTGACATTAACAAACTTTACAGTAACTTAACATGACAACTCGGTGAGACAGAGAAATCCAGCAACAAACATCGGAAAAGCCCATGTTCTTTAACAGTTGAGAGACTACATAAAGTAAATGGCAGATTAGTGATTTTTTCGTTAACGCACTTATGTCACCCTTGGGTGTTGGCAATGCTGAGCGTAGACAGGAGCTGGGATTTGTTTTTGAATCTCAGACTGAGCCTTGGCCAACTTGTTTCTAAGTGCAGGTCTAAACAAGCAGAAATAATGGATTTCTATTTGGGCATTTTAATAAAGCGAGATAGAAGGGGAAGTAGGAGTATACTAAAGGCTAGATAAGGTTTACCATATACTGTCAACTATAGAATGTCAACCATATACTGTCAACTATAAAATGTCAACCATAGACTGTCAAGCATATGCTGTCAACCACATACTGTCAGCTACATACTGTCAACTACATACTGTCAACTACATACTGTCAACTACATACTGTCAACTACATACTGTCAACTACATACTGACAGCTACATACTGTCAACTACATACTGTCAACTATATACTGTCAACTATAAAATGTCAACCATAGACTGTCAAGCATATGCTGTCAACCACATACTGTCAACTACATACTGTCAACTATATACTGTCAACTACATACTGTCAACTATATATTGTTAACTACATACTGTCAACTACATACTGTCAACTACATACTGTCAACTACATACTGTCAACTATATATTGTCAACTACATACTGTCAACTACATACTGTCAACTATATATTGTCAACTACATATTGTCAACTATATATTGTCAACTACATACTGTCAACTATATATTGTCAACTACATACTGTCAACTATATATTGTCAACTACATATTGTCAACTACATATTGTCAACTACATATTGTCAACTACATATTGTCAACTACATACTGTCAACTACATACTGTCAACTACATACTGTCAACTACATATTGTCAACTACATATTGTCAACTACATACTGTCAACTACATACTGTCAACTACATACTGTCAACTACATACTGTCAACTACATACTGTCAACTACATATTGTCAACTATATATTGTCAACTATATATTGTCAACTACATATTGTCAACTACATACTGTCAACTATATACTGTCAACTACATACTGTCAACTACATACTGTCAACTACATACGGTCAACTATATATTGTAAACTACATACTGTCAACTACATACTGTCAACTATATATTGTCAACTATATATTGTCAACTACATACTGTCAACTATATACTTTCAACTATATATTGTCAACTACATATTGTCAACTACATATTGTCAACTACATACTGTCAACTACATACTGTCAACTACATACTGTCAACTACATACTGTCAACTACATATTGTCAACTATCTATTGTCAACTATCTATTGTCAACTATCTATTGTCAACTACATACTGTCAACTACATACTGTCAACTACATACTGTCAACTACATACTGTCAACTATATATTGTCAACTACATACTGTCAACTATATATTGTCAACTATATATTGTCAACTATATACTGTCAACTATATATTGTCAACTACATACTGTCAACTACATATTGTCAACTACATATTGTCAACTACATACTGTCAACTACATACTGTCAACTACATATTGTCAACTATATATTGTCAACTATCTATTGTCAACTACATACTGTCAACTACATACTGTCAACTATATATTGTCAACTACATACTGTCAACTACATACTGTCAACTATATATTGTCAACTACATACTGTCAACTACATACTGTCAACTATATATTGTCAACTACATATTGTCAACTACATATTGTCAACTACATACTGTCAACTATATATTGTCAACTACATACTGTCAACTACATACTGTCAACTATATATTGTCAACTACATATTGTCAACTATATATTGTCATCTACATACTGTCAACTATATATTGTCAACTACATACTGTCAAGTATATATTGTCAACTACATACTGTCAACTACATATTGTCAACTACATATTGTCAACTACATATTATCAACTACATACTGTCAACTACATACTGTCATCTACATATTGTCAACTACATACTGTCAACTACATACTGTCAACTATATATTGTCAACTACATACTGTCCACTACATACTGTCAACTACATACTGTCAACCACATACTGTCAACTGCATACTGTCAGTTACACATTGTCAACTACATACTGTCAACTACATACTGTCATCTACATAATGTCAGTTACACATTGTTAACTACATACTGTCAGTTACACATTGTCAACTACATACTGTCAACTACATACTGTCAACCACATATTTTCAACTACATACTGTCAGTTACACATTGTCAACTACATGCTGTCAACCACATAATGTCAACTACATACTGTCAGTTACACATTGCCAACTACATATTGTCAACCACATACTGTCAACCACATACTGTCAACCACATACTGTCAACTACATACTGTCAACCACATACTGTCAACTACATACAGTCAACCACATATTGTCAACCACATACTGTGGGTGTTAACTATGTCCACTGCTTTTAAACGAGGTTCCCAAACTGTTCGATATTCCGCCCTGGACTAGATATCTAGCTTAACTATGTATTAATACAGTCTTAATAGTAGAGAGGATCCACTTCATTGCCCCGGATTTTATCCCATATGGCTCGGTCTCTTTCCTCAGGGCGGCTTGCAGAAAGCATCGCCTGCAGAAAGCACAAACTCTCATTGTATTAAAGTAAATTACCTTTTTCACGGCTTGAGATAAATTGGATACATGGTGTTAACGCCATATTCGTGTAGACTGACCGGCACTAGATGGCTGATGTTATGTGTTTAGTGTCACGTGGGTCGTCTTTACATCCCATAGTATTTCTTTGTGCCCATTTTAGGCTAGGTCGACCTGGAAGCATAAGGTAATTGTTGTTGTTTTTTTTTTAATCGCTACCTCGATAGGGATTCGAACACCCGACGACCGAACCGACATGCAAGCCTGCTAGCCATTACTCTTCAGGTTCAGGGATTCCCTTACTTGGTGAGTAGTGTGCCGCAAATGTAAAATCCCCATCGCCACTCTGGATCTGTTCTCCGCATATAGGAGCACAGTGTCGTCCATTTTAGGAACCACTGATGTATGTCTCTTTTAAAAAACTCGATGGCCGGTGGCAGTGGAGACTTGCATGTACACGGGATTAGACAAGTCATGTAGATGAAACAGAATATTCACAGCGCACATTTCCCAAGCCCGAAGCATAATGCCATCTGTAACCATATATAATAGGTAACGCATGGGTTACTTAGACCTCCCCCATACATTTTCACTGTGTCGTCCTTGTGCTTCATATATTACATCGCAAATGTATTCTTACTAAAAACAAACAATTTGTATTCACCTAGAACACAGTAATGCATCGTAGATCCGTGGTGGCGCGGTGGCTAGCGTTCCGTCTGTCTGCCAGGTGATCACGTGTTCCACTCCTATTCGAGGCGGGGATTGTTTATTCCATTGGGCAAGGTTCCCAGGTTGACCCAGCCTTGGATGGAAACCATACATTTTGTGGGAAGTCAGCAACATGGCGGAGTGACATTGACACATCAAGCGCCGATTGGTCTACATGTAAAACTGTAGGCCTGACAACATTTATCCATTAGGATTATAACATGAAAAGGGATCCTTTATATTGTATGTGTTACTTTATAACAGATAAGTCACACCTCTTTCTTGATATTAAAACTTGTGACTTTCTTGGTATTGGGATTGGGATAACGTCTGCTGGAATAAGAACGACACAAACAATAGATTTCACGATTTATTGCCTAGCATATTTCGTTGCATCTCGTGAAAAATTACACGGCATAAATGAAAAACTGTCATTTACTGCCTATAGTACCTTGCGGTGTAGGGCAGGGGGGTCTTGAGCCTGAGGAATTAAGGCCGCCTAGCTAGTGCAATCGCCGCGAACTGTGCAGATTAGAGTTTTCTTAAACTAAAGTAATTAGATAAATCCTTCAAGCTGGCATGTATAACACACATTAATTTGAATTGTCTACCACGGTAATTTTGAACTGACAATTATGTCTTTTTTAATTATAAAGTGTGTCAGTTACATACCTGAAGTTTGTGACCCTCTCGGTACTGGGATAAAGTTTGTTGACAATGTCAATCCTACAACTTGTGGAGGAAACATTACCGACCTCGGGAACATCACAGCACAGTCCGTATGCGATGTGCTAAATGATGACATGATTAATTCGAATATGCTCTCCAAAGATTATAGTGCCTGCCGTGCATATCCTGAGCGTGATGAGCGGAAGAAGAGCTGTGTTAAAAATCCCCATGGAGATGGTACTTTGGTACTTGTCTGTAAACGTATCTGCACAAATCTCACATCGATAGATGTATGCACTGTTCATGCCTGACGGTTTGATCGTCCATGCTTCGGACTTAAAGCTGGCGGTCTTCCAGAGGACTCGCAACCAACTCCATCAACCAGTCAGGTGCTGTCTGCACAACCAAGGTTGGCTGCAATGAATCTCTGAACACTGTCTGTCTTACGCCTTGATTGTATATTCTGGCATGATGATGTTCTTCCATTTCTTGATGTTATCTTCCAACTTGTATCGTTGTCTACCCCATGCTCGCTTGCCTTCAGTCTTACCTTCCAGTATGCTTTTTATAAGATTGTTGTGCCTTTTAACCTGGCCGAAATATTTCACTTGCGTATTTTTTATTTCTTTCATCAACTCTCTTTTCATTTTCCAGGGTGTCTGGAACCTATGCATTTGATTGTTTTTGTTTCCATAACATACGACAACTGTTTTGTATACCCACATCTCAAGGGCCTCTATTCGACTTTCTAATTGCTTGTTCATTGCCTAGGCTTCTGCGCCATATACTAGTGTTGATTACACATAACATTTGAGAATTCTTCTTCTTCTTCAGCGTTCCGAGCCATTGAGGTTCTTTGCTGCAGACACAATCCGTCTCCATTCGTCTCTCTGGTGGACCTTCTCTTGCCAGTCGTTGATTCCAAGTGCTTGTAGGTCTGTATATGTATTATCTCTCCACCGCCTTCTTGGTCTACCTCGGGGTCTACGGTCATTTATTTCCTGAGTGTAAGCGAGTTTTGTTTCCCTATTATCTTCCATTCTTTCTATATGCCCCAGCCATTTAGTCTATTAGCCTTCATGATACCAGTGATTAGCGGGGACTTAAACAGATCATAAATGTCTTTGTTACTTCTTCTTTTCCACTCTCCACTTTGTGTATCCCTAAAGGGTCCAAAGATGCGTCTTAAAATTTTGTTCTCAAAGGTTTGTAACAAGGCTTCGTCTCCTTTCGTTGTACTCCAGGTTTCAGAGCCATACAGCACAACTGGTCTGATCAGTGTTTTGTATATTGTGATTTTGGTGTTACGAGATAGCGCATTTGATTTTAGTAGATGTTGTAGTGCATAGTATAACTTATTTCCAGAGTTGATTCTAGTTTGTATTTCTTCCCTTATGATGTTGGAGCAGTTGAAGATTGTACCCAGGTATTTGTATGTTTCCGTTCTTTTAATGGTCACATAATCTATTTGTATGTGGCCAGAGTTTTTAGCCATTCCGTCTCTTGAAATTACCATATATTCTGTCTTATCTTGGTTGATAACCAGCCCCATCTGTTGGGCTTTTTCCTTTAAGTGAGTCAATATTTCCAGTGTCTTTTGTTCACTTTGCCCTATAATATCTATATCATCTGCATAACCAAGCAGCTTGGATGTTCCTACAATACCACATTCCTCCTTTACCTTCCTTACAACTTTCTCTAGAGCCAGATTGAAGAGTAGCAGCGATAGTGCATCACCCTGTTTCAAGCCAGATGTTATTTGGAAAGGGTCTGATTTCCTGCCTTTATATGTTACTATATTATAAGTATCTTCCATGCATAGTCTGGTCATGTTGATTAACTTCCTTGGTATTCCAAATTCCTGCATAGCATTCCATAGACTATTCCTATGGACACTATCATAAGCCTTTTTAAAATCCATAAAAATGTTATGGAGATCTCTTTTATATTCCCAATTTTTCTATTGTTGATCTGTTTTGTCTAAAACCCGCCTGGTAGTCACCTAATATGTCTTCTGAATATGGTTTTAGTCTATTTAGTAATACTGCGGATAGTATCTTATAGCTTGATTGATTGATTGATTGATTTAGGAACCGACATCACAGCATTCGGGACATTCCCATAAGCGCTCCGTCTCCATCCTCAGCAGCCAGCAAAGAGTTCCAACACTAATAGTTCCAGTAGCAATCTGATTATATGTCCGTCTCGCCTTTCCTCCGAGCGCCGAGCGTCGGCCAGATCCCCTCGTCACACCTCGTTGTCTCATTCTTACCAGACCATGGTGCTCCATCTGCTCCTCCGAGGTGTACACGTGCTCCCACAAGGCCGCAACCACGTCTGCCTTGTCATGCATCAATATTCCACCAAATTTTGCCGAGCCAGCCAATCTGTCCGCCTGTTCATTCCCCAGCACACCGGCATGCCCAGGAGAAAAGATCCAGGTGATGCTTATCTTATAGCTTGTGGACAGTAGTGATATTCCTCTATAATTTCCACATTGGAACTTGTCTCCTTTCTTAAAGATAGGTATCAATAATTACTCTTTCCAGTCATGGGGTAATTCTTCTGTCCTCCAGATTTTTATTATTAGTTCGTATAGCTTTAGATGTAATGCATGGCCACCTGCCTTTATAAATTCAGCAGCAATTCCATCAGTCCCAGTTGCCTTATTGTTTTTAAGTCGTGTGATTACATATAGGATTTCTTCAAATGTAGATTCTTCAATTTGTGGTTCGCATGTTAGAACCTCTTCCTGTGGGAAAGTGTTACTTGGAGCTTCACAATTTAGTAATTCAGCAAAATATTCTTTCCATGTGTTGCACATTTCCTCATTGGTATTTATCATATTCCCATTTTTGTCTTTTAAACCATATGTGTTTTGTTGATGCCCTCGTTTCATTGACTTCAGTTCTTTAAATAACTTTCTGGATTCATTTTTCTGGTGATTAGTTTCCATATCTTTGATTATATTACTCATAAATTCTCGCTTCTGCTGTCGGACTATTTTTGTAGCCTATTTACATTCATTTCTATAATGCTCTTCCCTTTGGATGTTGTTGATGTCATTTAACCATAAATGTCTGGCATTCTTTTTCCTAATGACTGCTTCTTCACATTTTTTATTGAACCATCTGTTCTGTCTATGCGTGGTTAACACACCGAGACATTCTTCTGCGGTAGATTGAGAATTATCATTTTTTAATGTTTTGTTAATCGCTCTATATAATACTGATTTTATGTTATTAAAAACAGTTTTGGCCATTCCTATTCTCTTTTTGGTTTCTGGTTCACTTCTGTCATCGCCTGGTAGTATGTGACCAAGATAGGACAAACTTCTTACCTGTTCTAGTAACTCCCAGTTTACTGTGATGTTCATTGATGGCCTCTCCTTTCCACTGATAATTATCGTAGTTTTCGTTCTTTGGATATTAATATTCAAGCCACATTCTCCACTATGCCTGTTTACTTGTTCCACTAGGTTGTGCAACTCTCGCTCGCTTTCCCTAGTAATACGGTATCGTCAGCATATCTGAGCCTGTTTACGATTCTTCCATTGATGTTAAGTCCATGCAGTTCTCCATCTTGTTTTAACATTATTTCTGTGTATAAGTTATTTTTTTATGGGCCATTTAGTCCCACTTTGTGCATTTCGGCCCATAGTGGTCCACTAAGGTTCACTGCCAGTGTTAGTGGACAGTGATTTGTTGATTGGAGTTTATAGTTTGGTTGACCGTCTCTTCAATATAGCCAGATCAAGTGCAGATAAATCTACACTTTGATCTTAGCCAAAAGGCCGTGAAGCGGTAAGTTAAGAGAGTAGGGTACAACATGCATCCCTGTCATACTTCTGTTTTTATCTCTTTGGACTATGAGTAATAATTTTCATATCTAATTGTCGCCACGTGTTCCCTGTGCATATTACAAAAAGATGTCTGCTGTCTATTCCTGTATCTTGAATCGTTCACATTGTATTCTGTTAAAAGCTTTCTTCTAGTCTATAAATCATTCATTCGTTCAGTAGCATGTCCTTTGTAGAACCTCGCTCCCATAACAACCTTCCAGAAAACTTATCGATCACAAGCAAGATGTCCCGCGTCCGATACACCCATCTGGAGATCACCCGCCACATCCTGCACCCATCTTCTCTTTTGCCTTCCTCTTCCTCTCTTCCCAGGCATATACCCCTCCATTATTGTTCTCTCCAAACTTCCATGACGTTTCAAGTGACCAAAATATTTCAATAAAACATACATATACGTATTTCTGAATTTTTGATACATTTTTCAACCGACTAACCGATCTTTTTAGTCTTTTGTCGATTGAAATCTCACTGGCTCACTTTACATGTCCTTTGTCACCAGCGGGCGGTATCGCCCATTTTGAAAACCACTAGGTTAAGGCGACTGTGAAGTCACATTCCCTTGACATGGGTGATTCAATACTGAATACAGCTGTCTGAAATGCCCGCGTGTGTTGGCGCTAGTCATTTCGAAATATGTGATGTCTGTAGACGCTACCTTCATGTCTTAGTGGGATTTTCTTGGTGCGCTTGTGTGTGTTCCCTTTCATTTCATTGAACGCTTTTTTTTTTCCTAAAGCTAAGTGCTCTTCATGTTCAGTTCTGAAAGAACTGGCTTCATGTTCTAAGAGAACACCCAACGGATATAACAAGAACTTCACGATTCATGTCGACACGGATAACGTATAACAGAATTATGTGATAAAAATTCACATTTCAAGTTAATACGGCTATTTATCTGTGACTTGTAGCTTCTAAAGCTAAACAGAGAAACTTAAACCCAGATAAAAATAATATTCATTAAGGCATAAAGAATCGGATTTTCTGTAGCTAGTACTGACAACGCGCAAATTAATGATTGTTTGTTCCTGGGCCTCCTGGCTGGCAATGGACTATTGACTCAATAATAAATAGCAAGGCGCTTTCAGGAATGGTGCAGGTAAGTGTGTGACCAGGCTCCGCTGAGATATCATGTTGATGTTTATCTGAGATATCATGTTGGTATTTCTCTGAGATATCATGTTGGTGTTTCTCTGAGATATCATGTTGGCGCTTCTCTGAGATATGTTGGCGCTTCTCTGAGATATAATGTTGGCGCTTCTCTTAGATATAATGTCGGTGCTACTCTGAGATATCATGTTGGCTCTTCTCTGAGATATCATGTTGGCGCTTCTCTGAGATGTCATGTTGGCGCTTCTCTGAGATATAATTTTGGCGCGTCTCTGAGATATAATGTTGGCGCTTCTCTGAGATATGTTGGCGCTTCTCTGAGATATGTTGGCGCTTCTCTGAGATATAATGTTGGCGCTTCTCTGAGATATGTTGGCGCTTCTCTGAGATATAATGTCGGTGCTACTCTGAGATATCATGTCGGCGCTCCTCTGAGATATCATGTTGGCGTTTCTCTGAGAAATCATATTGGCGCTTCTCTGAGATATCATGTTGGCGCTTCTCTGAGATATCATGTTTGGCGCTTCTCTGAGATATCATGTTGGCGCTTTTCTGATATATAATGTTGGCGCTTCTCTGAGATATCATGTTGGCGCTTCTCTGAGATATCATGTTGGCGCTTCTCTGAGATATAATGTTGGCGATTCTCTGAGATATCATGTTGGCGCTTCTCTGAGATATCATGTTGGCGCTCCTCTGAGATATCATGTTGGCGCTTCTCTGAGATATAATGTTGGCGCTTCTCTGAGATATGTTGGCGCTTCTCTGAGATATAATGTTGGTGCTACTCTGAGATATCACGTAGGTGCTCCTCTGAGATATCATGTTGGCGCTTCTCTGAGATATAATGTTGGCGCTTCTCTGAGATATAATGTTGGCGCTTCTCTGAGATATAATGTTGGCGCTTCTCTGAGATATAATGTTGGCGCTTCTCTGAGATATAATGTTGGCGCTTCTCTGAGATATAATGTTGGCGCTTCTCTGAGATATCATGTTGGCGCTTCTCTGAGATATCATGTTGGCACTCCTCTGAGATATCATGTTGGCCCTCCTCTGAGATATCATGTTGGCCCTCCTCTGAGATATGATAGTGCTCTGCTTGTAACGCCTTCAGTCCTATCCAGGTATTACATCAACCCTTTTAATTATTTCTACCACTTTCACTTCTTCGAAACTAGACAGTTATCATTCTGACGCACGCCTGAACCGGTGTTGTCATAACTTTTTTACTTCGGGTAGCTATTGCTTGAGAGCGGAGCCAGGGCGCTGTAGTGGCTAGCGCTTTAGCCTGTCAGTCAGTGAATAACTTTCTCTAAACCTTTACGAAGGCGGTGATTTTTCTTTTCCATTGACCCTGAGCTCCCAGGTCGACCCAGACTAAAATAGATACCAATAAATTTCCAGAGATAGTAAAGAGGTCGGCGTTATATTGACCACGTCATCGATCGAGCGCCGATTGGTCGGTAAGAATAGATAGCACCAAATACGCAATATGCCTTAAGGCACGGAGAATTGTCGCGTATTTGACCTACCTTGTTACGTGAACACTGTATGAACAAGCTAGTTGTAATTTATGCAACAAGTCTGAACATAAGAGTTATAGAGGATCCAAATACCCGCGTCTTCAAAGGCGTTACACTTCTGTGGTGGATTTAGAACCTGGTGACACACAGTCAAAACGGAAGTGCTTTATTTTGGTCTTAACCATGAAACAAAAGTGATTATCTTACGCCATAATACCATGATTAGCCATTTGTTACCGTTAGTATCCTGTAATACTTTGTCTATGTCTATTCATGTGCGGTGATTGTATATAAATATCAAACAATAAATTCAGCCCACAAGCCATATGTTGACCGTAAGACTACCATGAGGGATGTAAATACTATCAATATATATTCAGTATAGACTCACTATCATGTATTTTATGTGAGAGATGAACAAACTTTATTTTCAAATGATTGATAATTGTGCACTCAGGCCCGTCACCGTTCTTATCAAAATAACGCTGCTTATCTTCCCTTCAAGTATTCTCTATACATTCTTTTATGAGTACGTTTTCTAGTTATTGAAATCTAACGGTACAGCAGCCTTTTGGGCCTTTTTTCACATTTGCAACAATCGATAAATATCATGTTGCACCCTACATGATAATGGACACCATCTTATTCAGATAAACCGTTTTTGATATAGTCATATCATTGAATGATACATATGGACGTGGTGCGAAGAACACAACATGGCGGTTAATCGTTCATCTTGGTAGCTAACCACGCTTATGCCACTGTAAGCGTGACGTTCTAACCGTAGCACTAGCGCATTTACTATACAACAATTTGGGACGCAGAGGTGTTTCCAAGGCACCAGGGCCGGGTTATATACTGGACAAGACCTATTGACGCGTCCTCGTCGAGCGTCCTGGGCAACAGGTCCCTTCGGGGTCCTGGCTAAAGTCAGTATGATCGCCGATTCCTCCGAAGTCGGAGAGTGTCTGCCTGTACGGCGAAGAACCACCAGTCTGCACACCAATAAGCCAGACATGGGACAACGGATACTCACGCAAACCTCAGGTCCGGTATGACATCACATTGATGTTGGACAACAGGATGACGTACAGGACTTCGCGTTGGAGCTCAAGCCAACGAACACAAGCAAGAAAGCAAGCACTATACAAAAATCATACTGGTATATGCTTTTCTTGGAACCAACATGTATTCACCGTAGTTAAAGTTTAACACTAACCTCTTCTGCATGCTCTCCTCAAAGAAACAGTAGCGAAAGTTGGGGGGGGGGGGGGGGGGTAATATTATCAAGAATATTGCAAGCGATATATATCGCGATCATTGTTTAGATACTGATGTCCCGCCATGCCATGATGTCAAACTTTCCACCATCTTCTCTCCTGGTCTCTTCCTGCTTCTCTCCCACTCCAACTTTCCTGTTGTGTCGATATATTCAAGCTTTCCCCTTCTCACATGCCCAAAGAATGTCAGCTGTCTTCTTCAGATGCGAGTAACCAGTTCTTTCAAGACATATTCATTGCTCCGTCAACGGTGTTCTCCCCATTCATCTTTAATCTTTAAAACCATATCTTCGCAGCTTGCCCACAATTTCTAACTTGTCTGCTAATTATGATTATGTATTCGGAATAAAACCATTCAATGCCTGAAGTAGACCTAACTCCATTATCTCATTCTTTATCAGCCATTGTTACCTTTCTTCACATCTCATTATCGCCAAGCCATATGTTTGTTTGACTGTCTTTTTTCGATTGCTCTTAATGATTTATTCAGAAATTTTAAAATATGATGATTTTTAGACAATCTTTTGGTGTTTGTTTATCACGTCGTTCTGCCTGCAGGTAACTAGTTTTGAGGGAAAGACAGCCTACGAATCTTTGATTTCTTTGATATCTTTCAGTTTTCGTAATGTTTCAAAGCGGTACTTTTGCTCATTAATATGTACGTGGTTTGCTCATTAATGTGTGTGTATGTGTGGGGGGGGGGGGGGGTATGTGTGTTTGTGTGTGTAAAAGGGAGAGGGAGAGAGAAA
Organism: Cepaea nemoralis; assembly: GCA_014155875.1. Lineage (NCBI taxonomy): Eukaryota > Metazoa > Mollusca > Gastropoda > Stylommatophora > Helicidae > Cepaea > Cepaea nemoralis. Next base: position 752,282 of record JACEFZ010022740.1, read on the forward strand.
GAGAGGGGAGGGGGAACCTGGTCTATAATAATCCTTACAGCCCGTTATTCTAGCATAATTGTGATATGAAAAAAGACATATCTAAAGCACACGGATGCTTGAGTTTCAATTATTAAGTGTAGCTCCAGCAAGAACGGGAGTATGAGGGTACGAATTCAAGGTGCTTTTAATCCATACGTTATTGAAACAGTCCCCAACTGCACCTTATGACATTTTTCTGACAAAGACCGGGAAAATGGAGGAAAGGGGGGGGGGGGGGGCATCTGTGACGTTTCCCAGAGTCCTATGATATCGATTCTTAAAACCACAAAACCAAAACTCGGCAAACCAGTGCAGTGGCCCAGGTTCGATTCCCAACTGAGGTTTTGATATTTTCCCGCCATATTTTGCCATGCGTTCCATCATTTGTCGTTTTCCAGGTACTTGAGAGTTCGTAGTGGATAACAGAAACGACAGTTGAATTGGTCATCGCTTCTCGTAATGATGTGACCTAACATGCGAAGTCTAAAACGCCACACACCTTTTGCAATGTTTTCGCTAAACTTATCTAACCCCTTTTTATTTGTAATGCCATGTTTATCCCATTGTCATCCTTTATTCATATATTTGCGTACTGTTAGTGTCATATTTCTTTCATTGTCATTCTTGTATTCATTTCCTCTCATCTCATCTTGTTCCTCTTGTACCTTGCGGTGTCGAGGTGATTCTTGTATTAATACATTCTATTATTTTACGTCATTTTTGTAACATATTAATCCTTGTATTCATGTCACTTTATATTTGATGTCATATTTGTTTCATGTTTATGTTTTTATTCATATGTTTCATTACTTTTGAAATTAGGTGTGTTTCATTCTCGTTCTTGTATTTAAATGTTCTTTTAATTGTGGTGTTCATTTCGTTCTATAAGCAAACCAAACCGCATGGTTCCATACGCAAACCAAATAGCCTGGTTCCTTATGCAAACCAAATAGCCTGGTTCCATACGCAAACCAAAATGGGATTAACTGCGGTCAAGCTGTGAGAATGCAAGACGTCTCATAGTTATTGTACATGTCTGCAAAATATTACAAATATTACATATCTTTCATGACGTTGAAATCTATTCCAATCCCAGGTTCATTTTCTAAGCAAGTTTACGCTCAATTGTTTGTCATTGCTTTCTGAACGAGAAGTCAACGCTTAAGTCCAACTGACCGGTATAGGGGTTGAGCCTTGACCCCCGCCATCAGCTCACCGGAAGTTTAAGCAGAAGCGCATTAACCTCTGCGGCAACACAAACTGTCTTACATAATATCACTATGTTTTAAATATAGTTATTTTAGTATAGGGTGCATTTTTAATGACTGTGCAGTGTTTGAAAATATTGCAGGTCCAAGGTGTGTATTCACCCTCTATAAAGTTCATGCAACATAATAAGTAAATACAAAACTTGGACCGGCAATAATTTCAAACACTGCACAGTCATTAAAAATACACCCTGTATTATGTCTGTCTTTTTCAATTATTATTTATTTTCCTGAACAAGGCTTGTCACCGCAACGCCCTCCGTTTCTTGCACTTGCACTCTTGTAAGATTGGCCACTGCACTTCTTGTGTTTCATGTCAAGGTTTGTTTCCGTCTGTTTAAATCGGGAAACAAATGTTAGAATGCTATATCCTGCCCATCCTACAATATGCCTATGAATCATGGACACTGAATAAAGAGAGTAGAAAGAAACTGGACACCACTGGAATACTAAGAATCCAATGGAGGGTCGAGAAATCAAATATCCAAATACTGCAAGAGACCAAATCACAAAAAACCAATTGGATACCCACATCAGGATCAGACAATCGTCTTGTGATCATATTATGAGACGAGAGGGTGTGAAGTTGATTGTGACATCCGGGAAGATCAAAGGTGTTAGAGACTGAGGTCGACAAAGAGAGAAAATTCTGGATTTATTGAAAGAATGACACGGAAGTTGATTTGCCATCTATCAAGAGCACTGACGACACGAGTGTGTCCAGTAACAAGTAACGCCTGCTCCACTCGGCATAAAACATAATGAGATGATGATGTGCTAATAGAGTTCTTTGCGGTATCTTTCTTTGTTTTAATTCGCATCTTTAATTATGATGCCATGTTAATATATTTTCTGTGTTGGTATATTGTTTTCGGCGGGCGCTCGGCGATGTTAAGAGGGAGCTGCACTATTAATGTTATGAACACGGTTACAAGTAGGTTTGACGCCTGGACTCCTCTCCTGCTTAATGAGGGAAGTATTCCCCATCTATGACTATGTGCATACAAGCCCATAAAATGAGATGTCCTTACCGCATCACATACCCATAGGTAAAGCAAGACGGACATATGATTGCAACAGCCACTATTAGTGTTGGAACTCTTCACTGGCTGTTGAAGATGAGGACTGAGCGCTTATGGGAATGCACCGAGTGCAGTGATGTCGGTTCTTGACTTGACTCAACTCAGACCCATGGCAGAAAACTGATTTGAAACAAATTTATTTGTATATTTTTATAATTATATTGTGTTAACTGGAGCACTGTTTGTGTCGTTGCAGCTCCAGCAGTTGATTGTTAACGGAGATCTGCCTTGCTCGAAGGAAGAGGCCGCAACGTTGGCTGGCATTCAGCTGCACATCGAAGAGGCCTGGCCAGAGACAGACGACGACGACGACGACAACTATGCTAAGGACGACACCCCCAACCATCATCACAACAACTGTGGTAGTTCTAACAGTGGACTGGCTGGGGTGGACGAATGTCTCGACCAGACACGCTGCTTTCGAATCTACACAGACAGTGAGAAGCTTGAAAACCTGCGACATAAGAAGGAGCTAATTCGGTCTCACAGAGCCCAAAGGATAACAAGGTTGGTAGTCTTATTTCTTACTGTCCCTGGGTGGTTGGCTCTTAAGACAACTGAGGGACGATAGTTCAACATTTTCACATTGTGATAATCACTAGGGAATATTTTCTTTCGTATTGGCGGGTTATTAATTTAAAACATATCCTTAATTTTTTATGTATGCACTCATTTCTATCACCCATACACAGGACAGCGAGCTACACACGTGCCAAGTCCATAAGATGGAAACAGATCAGTAACCTTTATATATATTTTCATGCAAATTGGTCATGTAGTTGTGTCAGTGTATGTTTGTTGTTTGTGTGTTGACGAAATCTTTAGCCGCAACTTCCATTTTGCCACGTGTGATCGTGTTCTAGTCAACCTTACCAAGTCTGCTTCTCGTTTCTGTTGACTCATTCGCAGCATAGTTATCACTTCTAACGTCAAAATAACGTCAATATAGTTTTGACAAGGGGAACCTAGCGCAATAGCTAGCAGGCTGATTTGTCACTAAAATAACACACATAGACAGCTTCAAGGGTCCATTTCATTATAAAACCAAAGGAAGTATTTACTACAAGGGCAAGTAGGTAACCGGTAGCCGTAGAACGCTCTGTGTTCAAAATCATTTATCAGCGCATTGTCTCTTAGCTAAACAACCCAGCGACTTATGTTATCTTAGATGCTTGTTTTTTTTTCTTCCATAGACACACGTCTGCCAAATTGTGCATTTTCGTTTGCTTATTTTTCGGGGAGGCTGCTTTCCTATGACCTTTTGTTTATTTCTTGTTGAATTCCTACCATTCGTTTAATCAATGTATGTGAATGCTATACATATCCACATGTTTCTAATCCTTGTGCTTAGCTTACATAGATAGGCCTGGCTCTCTGACGAAGTGGTTTCAGACGCAATTCGCAATCCCGCATACCGCGTTCCAAACACAGCTGCGAGCTATTTGGTAGAAGACCGCCTTGCGTTGGTTTTCATACAATGGTATGAGCTCCGGTCGTGCAGAAAGCAATGGAAAACTACTGAAAGCAAACTTGCCAAGAAATCGCAAACAGCCAAAAATGTTGGGTTTGACTGTGACGTCCTGTAAAGGATTTACAACTAACTTTTAACATAGATAGGATGCTGTAAGATATATATTTGTTCGTTTTCAACTTGGGTGCCATAACATTTCCGTTGTCTCTTTTTTAAAGCTGAACCTACTGAATGTTTCTAACACTTTACAGTTTTCTTACATTTACTCGCATTCTTTATATTTTACTTTTCCAAACAGTTTATAAGCCAAATTTAATTTTCAGAAACACTATTCGGTCAAGGTCGGTTGCTATTAATACTCAGTCTCTTTTGTCAACACGGATGATTTCCGAAACGCTTTTCTCAGTCTGTCTCTCGGTGGTATCTTCTCTGTTGTAATGTTGACATAATGCTCCACGCTTCAGATACCCGGGCTTATTCTCACCTGGCTAAACAAGATCTCAAATCCGACTTGTTTTGTTTGCCCTTATTAAAGAGACACAGATATCGTTTTGATCTCAGCTGAACAAATAACTATATTAAATTGCTGCTTATTTACTGTGTAACACCCCCCGCCCCCCCAATCTCCCACTTCAACGCCTCTTTTTCCCAGCTTTCTACACATAGGTGTAGTGATGTAGAGGGATCTGCAGAGTCCTTATCAACAGGGTTTCTGTGTGTCAACAAAGTTCTTAGTCCCCACAGAGACTACTTCAGGCTCTCGCACAAGCCCACTCCGGGTCGTTTTTAATTTCAGGATCCCAGCCTTTTGTTTGTCATGTCAGTCGATTGTTTCTTTCTTGTTTTTGTTTGTTTGTTCTGGGCACCAACTAATAATATTTTATAAAACATAAATTCTGCATACTTTATACAGTGAAGTCATTTTAGCCACTTCAGTGATAATGATAATAAATATTATTATTATTATTATTATTATTATTATTATTATTATTATTATTATTATTATTATTATTATTCAAATCTATGTAATATCTTAATTAATTTAAACACAGAAGCGACAAACAGGAGGTTGCACGATTTATTGCCTGGCATATTTCATTGCATCACGTCATTTTCATACTGCAGAATTATATTCTTTTATATGATATATGGAGGTCAGCATGGCCGAATGGTTAACTTCCGGTGTGCTGATGGCGAGGCACCTTGTTCAACCCCAACACCTGTCAGGTGGACTAAAATGCTGGATCCTCATCTTTGACTTGGGGACGTCAATTACAAGTACTTCAGAAGTCGGAATTACTTCGCCTGATCGCGAGGGACACTGGTTGTATGGAAAGCTAGCCCACACGCAAAACTAAACTCAGTGCAGAATGGACTACGCTGAGGTTCAAGAGAGAACGAACGAAAGAAAATATGATATATAACTCTGCAGTATGCACCTGACGAGATGCAGCGAAATATGCCAGGCAATAAATCGGGCAACATATTTTTGTAGTTTCTGCGTTGAAATTATTTATTATTATCATGATTATTATTATTTATTATTTTTTATTATTATTATGATTATGATTATTATTATTATTATTATTATTTATTTTTATTATTATTATTATCATTATCATTATTATTATTATTATTATCGTTTATCGTAATCATCGACTTTATAAAATTATCGAAACTATTCTTAGACATGTGTCACCAGTATTATTGGTGTCAGGCGGGAGATTTCGTGGAGAAAATAAAGGCCACTTGCAAAAGCAACACAAAGTCCGTAATTAGTAGTTAAATAAAGGTAAAGAGCCTCTTTTCACGGCGTGAGGTAAAATGAAAATATGCTCCTTGTTCCATATTATTAGAACAATGGGCACTTCATGGGATGCTGTCAATATTACTGCGGCCACATTAATTCCCAGAAGTGCCCCACACACATTTGCAGAGGTACAGGATGTATTTTTAATGGCTGTGTAGTGTTTGAAAATATCGCCGGTCCAAATTTTGTATTTACCTATTATGTTGCATGAACTTTATAGAGGGTGAAAAACACTGTATAGTCATTAAAAATACACCCTATAGAAACACTATATTTTTCTAAACTGTATGCCCTCCAATTGATGAAAAGCCTTACTCGTGGCGGGGATTAGAACCCTTGCCTTCACTTGTGTGAGGCCAGTAGTCGTGAATTTAATTGAAACTCTACTGGTTAGACATGAAACAATATTGTTCAAAACAATGAATTCCCTTAATGAAACAGAATACCACAGAAGCCATAAAGAAAATACTGTACGATTTCTTGCATTGCATATTTCCCCGCATTTCGTCAGGCGCATACTGCAGAAGTACATGTACATATTATCATTTTGTATGGAACAATGAATGTACATCGTCGCTGATTGTGTAGAATTTATGTTATATCCATGGAAGACTAACACTTAGCACAAGTCCTTCTGTTTACATAGTAACGGCCGGAATCGACTAATATATAGTGCTTCGATATATTTGAGAAATCGATTATTGTTCGTAGAATACAATATACTACTGTATTCTATGAACAATAATCGACTGCTCAAATACCTACGGGCAGATAGAGGCAGGCCGGCAGGTATAGACAAGCAGGCAAATAGACAGAAAACAGACAGAGACAGGCAGGCAAGCAGACAGACGGAAAAAAGTCGGAGTGAAATAGTACCTTTGAAAAGTGCTATACCAAAGTTTCTCCAAAGCGTGACTGTAGTTCCTCTAATTCCAGTGTTAATCATCGCCCTTTCCCCCGAACTGCTACTAAATGTTTTCCATTTCATCTTCGTAGCCTGTCAAGTTTTTGTCGATTTTTTCGGTCTGTTTGATTTTGTGTTGTAACAGTGTGTGTTTGTCGTTTCTGTGCGGATGAAGGCCTTGTCCGCAATGTCCATTTTGTTGATTGTGATCGTACTCTAGTGAAGCTTACTGTCAATTTCTCGTTGCTTGGTGATTCATTGCACCAGACAACAACGATTTCCTTCATTGCAATGATCATTTTGCATTTCCCGCCTAGATGTTGTTATGGGAAACATTAATTACCAGGTTAGAGTTCAACCAGCCTGTTTAAAACTAAGACTCATATTTGCAAATCTTCCTGCCTCGTAAATTAAGACACCAAGACGTCGTCAGGCATTCACGCTGGTAATAAGCATTCAAACAGTTTTCATTAGAATGCTAATTATTCTGTGTTTGTGTTTGCACACAAGTGCTCGTTCATTACTGTACTTGGCTTGTTTCATTTGGAGACATCCTGCATACAATGTATACTATCTCGTACGGGAATGTCATGTAACAACAATTATCACAGCTGAACGGGAAAACATATATGGAATGTAATTTGGTGGCTCCATTCCATCAATCAAGTGTCATCTTCACAATGAGGGGCTTCTGAAAGAATACCCAGCACTTGCTATCTCACATTTGGATTGTAAAATGCGACAGATCCACTTGTATACGATATATTCACACTTGTAACGCTGTCTTCCTCTTCCTCACTTACCTCCGACTTAATTCTTCAGTTTGGTTTTTATTGAGTGTTATGTCGTAATGTAGCCAACATAGTGTATGTGTCTCTTTTGTTATTTTCTTTGTTTTCTATATTCTTTTTTTCTCTCAGACTTCTGTATTTATTTGTGTTTCCGTGAAATACAACAGTTTTTTCCGTATAAATATATTTTCAGGACTTCAAATTCAGCTGTTGTTTATATATAACATTTCACCATTCTTATTATTGAATGTTTTGTTTATATTGTTAAGTTTTAATGTGTTCCACGTCGTTAAATGTATTTTTGGCTATTCCTATGTATGGTAAACTCAGCTAGGAGACCTTTAGTCAGCTCTTATTTTATCCATTAGAAGTGCAATATAAGTACTATTAGTGATTCAGCAAAATGATCTAATACGAGCACACAGATGTGTCGTTTCATCCCTTCGTGTGGCGAACATAAAAAGTTAGCTAATAGCTTATAACAGTTCATGAAAACGGAGATGCTATGTTAAAATATAAGAGTTTAAATACACGAATCATTATTGAATAAATAATGCAATAGTAAGGTGTATGTGTGTGGGTTTTTTTTCCGGGGGGGGGGGGGGGGAGTCATTAATATAACATCTTTGCATACACAGCTAGGATAAACACACGAGTGCATTCAATATAAAGAGAGTACAGCAGAGAGAAATGGAGATGTGATGTTAAAAAATACAAATGAATGAAGACAATGAATGTAATAAGGATAAGAAAGCCTTAGATCTTGAACTTTCGATGCGCTGATGGAGGGATCAACTCCACCTCCGGTCATTTGGACTTCAGCGTTGACTTCTTGTTCAGAAAGCAATGGCAAACTACTGAAGGCAAAATTGCCTAGTAATTCAACTTTGGGTTGGGTTGATTGCAATGCCCTGCCAAGGACATGCAACAAATATATGTTATCTACAATGACAATGATGTGCCGGTTTGACAGAATAAGAGGAACCGGCATAAAGATGAATGAGAGTTAACATTTGAATTGAACAAGTAACAGTAACAAGAAATAAAAAGTTGGACATTAAAATCTAAACAAGTCAATAAGTTCACTAATCTGCAAATTCCAATATTAGATGAGAATCAGCATAGGGCTACGAGAAGTGTGTTGACGTACTTGTGGTGGCCATAGATCTGTCAAAACTGCATTCACAGTACATACAAGTGTTGTTTAGTTTTAAAATAAACGTTGCTCTAACCACAGCCAGCCGGAAAGTTTCTCCACCAGTCACCAGTTCCCCAGCCTTATGTCTTTCCACTCCTAGTGTGTCTTTAATTAGGAGTTCTCCGTTCGGGTTGGTCTATCTTGTGTTTTCTTGCAGGAATCATGCCTTCCACTACAATTCTTTCTAAGCAATTGCGATGTTTAATGTTGCCGAAGTATTTCAGTTTCAGAGACACGAAGCTTTGTGTTTGTTGTTGATACAAACTTTGAACCACGCGTCTACTATATCATTTGTAACTTTATTGCTTTTAACAATGATCTGTCGCATGCATAGTTCTCAGAGTAGCATGTTTTGACTTTTATCTTCAGCGCGACCATAACATGTCTGTCTTCGTCGCGTCCGTAGCATGTTTCCTAGTATATTATTTCTGTTTTCATATCATGCATGTCATGTTCCGTATTATATTATTTATGTCTTCATATAATTTATATCATGTTCCGTATTATATGATTAATGTCGTCATCGCGTCCACAGTATGTTCGTATTATGTCATTTCAGTCTTTAGCGAGACAATATCATGTTCCGTATTATTATTATTATTATTATTATTATTATTATTATTATTATTATTATTTTGGAGCTAGCTCGCTTTGAACTCAAGCGTACTCCATAAACACTACTTCTAGTAGCACTGGTATGAATTGTGCGTGTGGGTTAGCTTTCCCTGCTACCAGTGATCCTCGCCATCAGTCGAATTCACTCCGACTTCAGAGGTACTTGTAATTTCAGCCTCCAAGTCAAGGTCGGGAAGTCAACATTTTCGTCCAACTGTCCGGTGTATGGATTGAACCCCTTACCTCGGCATCAGCACACCGGATGTTTAATAACGCGCGTTCTTAACCATTCGACCTTGCTGACCTCATTCCGAATTATATGATTTCGGTCTTCGGGGAGTCTTTACCATGTTCCGTATTATGTTTTTTTTTTTTGTCTTCAGGTGCCTATAGCATATTCCCTATTATGTGATTTCTATCTTTAGCATGTCAGTGTCATATTATTTCTGTCTTTATCGTGTCCATAGCATGTCCTTATTATGTGATTTCTGTCTCCAGCACACGACGTAGCACCAAGATAGCACGAACTCTCCTCTGTACCAGTGATAACGACTGGCAGCCCAGGGAGACCTTAGACCTCAGCAGATTTCTTCCTCCACATTACATAGCATCCAAGAAGGTTCGCGAGTTGATCGAGGTCAGTGCGCTGTTGGAAACTACAGAGAAGCAACGTGTGTTTGTGTACAAGTGATCAGAATATACGTGGGTGACGGCGTATGGGGTATCTCCTATCAGAGAGGAAATAATGCACCTCCATTCGTTCCCTGTCTAGCTTTAGGGACGTACCTGTACAAGGTGGAAAATTAGCTTAACATTTGGTAAACACTAGACTCTCCACATTGTGCCAACAGCTTCGGGCGGATGAGCGTAATTTGGAGCGCATAAGCCTGATCCTAGTGCGAGAAAATGCAATTTAAAGACTAAATGTCATGGCAGGGCAGATCAGTAACTAAGCCTTGGTCAGCAACTGGTCTAGGATCGAAGTTCCAACAGGCTGACAGTTAGAGCATTGTTTTGCTGATCCGGCAGCTTGTCTTGTACCAGATGTATTGGTGTTACTTTTCCTCTGGAGTAAACTATGTAGACCGAGAGAGGGATCATACTGCATTGACAACACATCATGTCTACAATTCAACCCAGGCTTTGTACCATGGAGAGGTATAACTCCATCTCTGGTCTCCGCGATTTATTGTAGTTATTATCCTCACGCCACCCCGCCCCCTTTTTTTTTACGCACAGTGCAACAAACTATTGTCTGCCAAGACGGCAAAGTGCCAGTAGTCGTGTGAAATAAATAGCAGGTGATATATTGAGTAGCCGGACAGGTAGTTGATTATGATCTCAAGTTCACAGACGGTAGGCAGAAGATCTATACAGGGAAAATGGCTACGGTCACCGACCAGTATGGTCACCGCTAAAAGAGGAAGGCAGTGGCAGACTACCTTCATTACAGATGCCTAGAAAACTATAGAAGTTATTTTTTTTTAAAGTAATGGGGACGATGTTGTAGGGGTAAAGTTCTGCAAGCAACAAGCCAATGGATGGCGAATCAGACAATAGTCTGTAGAAATGTGTTGTGTGAATGAGTGCATAGGTGGTGTCACGAGCGCCCTGAGTTAACCCAGATAATAATACCGACGTTTGCGTGGCGTATATTTTCTGGGCCACAACAGTCGTACTAACAGAGTAAACACAGCTGCACAGGTTACATCGTGTCAGCCCATAAACACATTTGGTGGTGAGTGAGAAGGAATGGATACACAGAGTTGGCAGTTCATTAACAAGTAGAATCACATATATTGTCAGCTTAGGATATGGAATGGTTCCGTTTGTCATCTATACGGCCGGACATCAGACGGAAATGGCTGCTGGGATTGTCACCACGGAACAGAAGAGTGACAAGTTTGTCAACATTTGAATGCAGATGGAAGCCGTGAGATCACAGGGGCAGATGTAAAACGGAAGTACCTAGTACGGAAAACAGTGCATCTGTCAATTCTTGGTTTCCGGAACATCAAGATGATTGGCAGCTTGGTATCGAAACTCTTTGTTGGGAGTTTACAGAAACTAGCTGGCTTGTTTTGAGAATCTAGGCAATTACTGACAACTTTGACAGGATTTAAGCCAGGAAAATAGTTCTTGACAGGGGATGATTTGCCACTGTGCCACCTGTGTGGGGGAGTAAAGGATAACGTCACGTGGACAACTTTGGTAGTTTGCCATATAAACTCGAGTTGAGATCAACTAGGGTGGACTTGAATAATGCTCTAGACAGAGTGCAGGGCACTGCAGTGCCAGTGGAAATAATATCTACCGTGTGTTAATTAGTGACTTAATTTTACACGTGCCTATATGGCAGATGTAGATATGATTTATAGGACTGCAGTAGTGCCATTTAAGGTATAACTTATTATAATATATTCGTTATAATTACTATAGACTGTGGCCTTGTTAAACTATAGTGTGATGATTAGCACTGTTAGTGGAAACTAGCTAGAGTAGTGAAGTGATACTTGGCTCTGTTAGCTAGAATAGATTAGTGAAGTGTTGATAAGCTTTACTAGTTGAGAATTGAGTAATGAAGGATAATTGGGATCTTCCCGTAGGTGTCCCTGGTGGGCGGGGTTCCGCATTCTGTTTGCTGATATTTTTTCTTTGTCATAGCCTGATTCGACTCTAGGTGGGTAGCTAATCTGCTCTGTGACTAAGTCTAGTTAGCTAAAGATCATTAAGCAAGGTGATAGGCTTACACTCAGCCGAAGGGATCAGTGACTAGTACTATCACCAGATGTGTTGTTTCTATCCTAGGTTCCCTACCAGATCCAAGGAAACTCTACAAGTTTTGGGAAAGAATTAAAAAACCCATTCTGAAGAACACCAGTTCAAGAGTCAATAAAGTTGCATACAGAAACGTAACTTACGCTAGAAGGAAATTGATTCATCAAAGAGAGTGATGCATACTGATGCACCACACAGCATCAGACAGTAGTAACGAACCGAGAACCGGCTAAGAGTACCTAGTGTTAGTACAGTAACAATTAACATTAGTAATTAGCACTTATGGACTGAATGGTTCGATGTGCAACGAGGATGATCTGTCGATTAACTAACTAACTAACTAACTGCGTACACACTACAAAAGACTTGTGCAGTTTGTTTAGGAACATTAGGAACGGACATTGTGTAGAGTGCAACCGGTCCCTGATTAACTCTTAATACCACCGGTGTCTATTTCGGATGTTCATGAAATTGGATTACCAGAGGTCTACAGAGGCAAAGCATTATCCGGCAAGATGGTTCCGGCAACGGGTGAGACGTACTTGTTCTGACGTAACGTGCTGTGGTCTATCTTTGCTGTGATCAGCTGACTGAGTTGATGTCTGAGAGACAGAGTCTACACACTTTATAGAACACGTCACACATTTTCTTCGCATACACGTCTCATACACGTTACACTTTTATTTTAATAAATTAATCTTTATTAATTTCTAGAAGCAAGAGTTGTTGAGTATGTTGCGTTGGGGAAGTATGAGAAGGGGGCATAGTACGACAGTGTGAGAGTGATAGGAAAAGGTGTCCATAGGCTGATGGAGTGTGTTGGACGGAAGCGGGTGGATTCTCCAGAATATTGAGGGGGAAAAAAAATAATATTATAATGTGGGTGTCGGATCTCCTCACTCCAGGGACGACACTTTAAAGGAGGACACGACATTATTGGGGGCTCGTAAACGTGATCTTTGGACAGCGGGATCTCTCGTAAACGTGATCTTTGGACAGCGGGATCTCTCGTAAACGTGATCCTTGGACAGCGGGATCTCTCGTAAACGGGATCCTTGGACAGCGGGATCTCCCGTAAACGGAATCCTTGGACAGCGAGATCTCCTGCAAGCAGGAACCTTTGACAGTGGGATCTTCTGACAACGGGGTCTTTTGACACGGGATCCTTAGTTATAAGAGGGAGATATCATTTTGGAGAATCCAGCTAGAGTGAATGTGGATAGGGGTTAGGACTAATATCTTACCTGTTCACACTTCACACGTCTGCATAGGTCTGTGGTCCTGATTCTACTCTTGTCACTGAGTGAATGTACTGTGTGTGGTAATATCTAGATTTATAGTACTTGTTCATATATCTGTATAGTAATTTGCAGTTATATTGTACTAGACCTGCTAGCTTACCTCTCTGTATAATGGCCACCCCTAAACTTAGCACGTTAGAATTAAAGGCAAGGGGGGAAGAAATGGGATTAGCTGGGTCTGCTCTAACGGATTACATACAAGAAGTGGAGAGAGAGTATCGTCAAGCGGAACGGGAAGATCGAAAGGCCGAGTTGGAATTGAGGAGGATGGAGTTGGAACAAGCAGCTAAGAAATTGGAAGCTGAACAAGCAGCTAAGAAATTGGAAGCTGAACAAGCAGCTAGGAAATTGGAAGCTGAGCAAGCAGCTAGGAAATTGGAAGCTGAACAAGCAGCTATGAAATTTGAAGCTGAGCAAGCAGCTAGGAAATTGGAAGCTGAGCAAGCAGCTAGGAAATTTGAAGCTGAACAAGCAGCTAGGAAATTAGAAGCTGAACAGGAAGCACAGAAAAGGGAGCACGAGTACCGGATGAGGGAACTCGAGTTGAAGAGTCAATCTAATGGAGAAACTGAGGGAGCAGTTGGAGGTTCCTCCATCCCAGGATCAACACCAGTAGGTGGACATGGGTACCATGCTATGAAGTTTCCTTTAGCGGTCTACGAGGAGGACAAAGAGAAGATTGATCAATACCTTCAACGCTTCGAGGCTATGTCAGTTGCTATGGGTCTGGAGCGTAACAAATGGAATCTTAAGCTATCCCAGGGATTACGCGGGACGGGATACGAGGTTTATACTCGCCTGCCACCAGGACATGAGAACAATTATGATGAGTTAAAGACGGCTCTGCTGAAACGATTCGAGGTTACGTCACATACCTACCGGAAAAAATTTCGAGCAGCGAAACGAGAACCGGGAGAGTTGTTTGCCGCCTACAGTTTGCGTCTTAAATCTTATCTCCATAAGTGGATGGATTTGGCTGGGTTCGCACACGACTATGAGAGTCTGGAAGAGCTCATGGTGGTCGACCAGCTGAAGAAGCAAATGTCTAAACCTCTCAGGACGTTCCTGGGAGAACAAGGAGCGGAACGTATTGACCTCGTGACTAAATTAGCAGAACGGTTCGTCGAGGTACATGGGGAGGCAGGGGAAAACCTTTCCACCAACACCAAAAGTCAAGAGAAACATGACAAGAAGAAAGCCAAAAACTCAGGAACCAAAAAGTGGGAACCTTATGTGCAAAAATCAGAGGATAGTTCAGAGAAGAAGAAGGAGGGAAGCAAGAGCACTTCAAGCTCTACACCTAAACGACCGTGGTCGGAGAAGTGGTGTTCAATTTGTAAGTCACCCTCTCACAATACGAGGGACTGCAAATCGAAGGCTAAGAACCCTCACTTTGCAGCATGTCAAGTGACTTCCAAGGAGGTTGTCACGGAGAATGCCAAGGTCAACAAGGAAGCTCGCCACCAGGAGAGCTCATTCAAGTCCGACAATAGAAAATCTAGGACAGGGAAATGGTGCAACCAATGCAAGTCAAACACGCACAATGCTATTGACTGCAGGGGAAAGTCAGGAGACACTCAATTCGTCGTGTGCTCAGGGAAACCTAAGGTGGAGCCCACCGAACAGGTCGAGGCCGAGGAAGAGACTCCAGACCAGGAAAAACCACCTGTAGTGGAATTGGTAGAGGTTAACGGTCGTCAAGTGGAGTGTTTATACGACACAGGACTGGACGGGGAGGCCGTGATTTCTGCGGATCTGGTACATCCAGAACAATTCACAGGTGAAACATTGGATATACAGCCTGCACAGAAGAGTGCTGTAACCATGAAGTTGCCCATTGCTAATGTGGAGATTCGGTCAAGGTACGTCACCGGCACCATCAAGGCCGCTGTATTGACCGATCCCATTTTTCCAGTCATCCTAGGTTGCCGGTATGTCTTTCTGGGAATGCCCAGGGAGCCAATCCATATGGGAGCAATGCAGACTCGCTCTCAGACGAAAACGGAAGAGGCAGACGCAATTGTGACTAACCCAATGCCGGGGGAGCTACGAACTGCCCAGAGTGAGGATGATACTTTACGTCCTTGCTACAAAAAGCTGCAGAAAAGTGCTGATCCACCAGGACGGGGGCAGTACTACATGAAGAATAGGATACTCTACAGGCGAGCAGGAAGGGGAGACAACCTATACGGTCAGTTGGTCGTCCCGAAAGCTCATCGGTCCCAGATTCTTCATATGGGGCATACCATCTCCTTTAGTGGACACATGGGTATTGCCGCCACCATGCAGCGGATTTCCTGCCACTACTATTGGCCGGGAATGACAGATGATGTGCGTCGGTATGTGAAGTCATGCCCTGAGTGCCAGAGGGTGGCACCGAAACACTGGACAGCACCGGTGATGTTGGGTGAGATGCCCATCATGAACTCTCCTTTCGAGAGGGTAGCCATCGATATCGTGGGTCCACTTCCCAGGACTAGGAAGAGGAACATGTATATACTTACAATGGTGGATTGCTGTACAATGTGGGGTGAGGCGATACCGTTGACCACGATTGACTCGAAAAGAGTGGCGGACGCACTGATGGAGGCCTTTACCAGATTAGGCTTTCCGGATCAAATTCTGACGGATAATGGATCTCAGTTTTGTGGAAAACTCATGGAGGAGGTATTTAGGGTGTTTCACTCTAACCACATACATACCAGCCCTTACCACCCTCAAGCCAATGGACAAGTAGAGCGTTTCAACGGCACGTTGATGACAATGCTCAGGAAATTAGCGCAGGAAAAACCTGATAGGTGGGATGAATATATCCCAGCAGCACTCTTTGCCTATCGGGAAGTTCCTCATGGCTCAACAGGACTACCACCCGCTACGTTGCTGTTTGGTCGTCCAATCAAAGGACCGTTGGAAGCCATGTTGAGGAGTTGGACTGAAGAGGGGACGTCAGAAGAAGTGATCTCATCCTATCAATACGTGGAGGAACTGAAAGAAAAACTCCACAAGGGATGGACTCTGGCAAATCAAAACTTGAAAAAGGCCAGGAAAAGACATGCGGCTTACTACAACCGTAGGTCTAAAGAAAGATCTCTAGAGGTAGGAGATAAAGTCTTGTTGCTACTCCCAACGGGAAACAACAAACTGGAGATAGGTTGGCAAGGACCATTTCCCGTGGAAAGGGTGATATCCAGAACCAACTATCAAATCCGGATCCGGGGAAAGTCGAAGATTTTCCATATCAATCTCTTGCGGAAATACGAAGAGAGACCCGGAGACAAGGCAGCTCACCTCATGGCAATGGCAGTTGCAGTGGAGACAGAAGTGGGAACCAGCGAGGGCAGGGAATATCCCTTGGAACACCAGGAAACCTTATAGGGATGTGCAAGTGAACCCTGATCTGACCTCCCAGGAGAGGGAAAGGATAACCCAGGTTCTCAAGTCTCATAAGGAGATACTGACTGATAAACCTGGACGAACGAGGTTGGTTGAGTTCGAGATGACTTTGACCACACAGGAGCCTGTTCGCCAAAAGGTTTACCCAGTGCCATTCTCTAAAGAAAAGGCCCTGGAGGAGGAAATAAAAAAACTGCTGGAGGATGACGTGATTGCACCATCCACCTCCCCATACAATGCGGGGGTAGTTTTGTTACGCAAACCAAGTGGAGAACACAGGTTGTGTATAGATTACCGACTGCTGAACAGTCATACACAGTTTCAGGTGGAACCTTTGCCGAATCCAACTCAGTTATTCGCTAGGCTCCATAAGGCTCGGTACTTTTCAAAGGTGGATCTGAGTCGGGGGTACTATCAGATACCAGTCAAACCGGAGATTCGACCACTGTTAGCTTTCAGTACACCCAGTGGACACTACGAATTCAAGGTCATGCCCTTTGGACTCAGCAATGCACCTAGTGTGTTTACACGCATGATGAGGACTTTACTAGATCCGTTACAGGATCCGTCCATCATCTCATTCATGGATGATATTCTGATTTCCAGTGACAGCTTGGATGACCACTTACAATCCTTGGAGAGAGTGTTTAATAGGCTCAAGGAAGCAGGGCTTACTGCTCGTCCAACCAAGTGCATGATTGGTTACCAGACTCTGGAATTTCTAGGTCACACCATCACTCCAGGACACATTGTCCCAGAAGAGAAGAACCTGGAGAAAATCAGAAATGCACCAAGGCCAAAAACGAAGAAGGATGTGCGATCTTTTCTCTCGTTGTGTGGGTTCTACCACAAATTTATCCCACATTTCACGGAACTGGGAGCTCCGTTGACGGAAACCTTGAAAAAGGGATTACCGGATCAAATCATTTGGACACCAGAATGTGAGAATGCCTATAGTCAGTTAAAGGAGGCCTTGGTCAGCAAACCTGTATTACAGCTCCCTGACCTTTCCAAACCATTTGTGTTGAGAACGGATGCGAGTGCGATTGGAATTGGAGCCGCTTTATTACAGGAAGGAAAAGACGATGCTTCGGTTTTGAAACCTGTGGCATACGCAAGTAAGAAACTTCTACAGGCGGAGAGGAATTATTCAACCGTCGAGAGAGAGAGAGTGCTTGTCCCTCGTATGGGCAGTGCAAAAATTTCAGCCATATTTGTATGGAGTTAAGTTTCGGGTCCAGTCAGATCATCAGCCCCTGATGTTCCTGGCTACTTCTCAGAAGCTCAACGCCCGTTTGATGCGGTGGTCGTTGTTACTTCAACCGTACAATTTCACAGTAGAGTACATTCCTGGGAAGGAAAATGTTGGAGCGGACTTCTTGTCAAGACACCCAGCTCCTGAAGAAGAGGAATGAATCATCTGGATTTAACTCATGGTGGAGAAGAGTGAGATGGACTACTCTCTTAAGAGGGGGCCTATGTCACGAGCGCCCTGAGTTAACCCAGATAATAATACCGACGTTTGCGTGGCGTATATTTTCTGGGCCACAACAGTCGTACTAACAGAGTAAACACAGCTGCACAGGTTACATCGTGTCAGCCCATAAACACATTTGGTGGTGAGTGAGAAGGAATTGATACATCGAGTTGGCAGTTCATTAACAGTTAGAATCACATATATTGTCAGCTTAGGAATATGGAATGGTTCCGTTTGTCATCTATACGGCCGGACATCAGACGAAAATGGCTGCTGGGATTGTCACCACGGAACAGAAGATTGACAAGTTTGTCAACATTTGAATGCAGATGGAAGCCGTGAGATCACAGGGGCAGATGTAAAACGGAAGTACCTAGTACGGAAAACAGTGCATCTGTCAATTCTTGGTTTCCGGAACATCAAGATGATTGGCAGCTTGGTATCGAAACTCTTTGTTGGGAGTTTACAGAAACTAGCTGGCTTGTTTTGAGAATCTAGGCAATTACTGACAACTTTGACAGGATTTAAGCCAGGAAAATAGTTCTTGACAGGGGATGATTTGCCACTGTGCCACCTGTGTGGGGGAGTAAAGGATAACGTCACGTGGACAACTTTGGTAGTTTGCCATATAAACTCGAGTTGAGATCAACTAGGGTGGACTTGAATAATGCTCTAGACAGAGTGCAGGGCACTGCAGTGCCAGTGGAAATAATATCTACCGTGTGTTAATTAGTGACTTAATTTTACACGTGCCTATATGGCAGATGTAGATATGATTTATAGGACTGCAGTAGTGCCATTTAAGGTATAACTTATTATAATATATTCGTTATAATTACTATAGACTGTGGCCTTGTTAAACTATAGTGTGATGATTAGCACTGTTAGTGGAAACTAGCTAGAGTAGTGAAGTGATACTTGGCTCTGTTAGCTAGAATAGATTAGTGAAGTGTTGATAAGCTTTACTAGTTGAGAATTGAGTAATGAAGGATAATTGGGATCTTCCCGTAGGTGTCCCTGGTGGGCGGGGTTCCGCATTCTGTTTGCTGATATTTTTTCTTTGTCATAGCCTGATTCGACTCTAGGTGGGTAGCTAATCTGCTCTGTGACTAAGTCTAGTTAGCTAAAGATCATTAAGCAAGGTGATAGGCTTACACTCAGCCGAAGGGATCAGTGACTAGTACTATCACCAGATGTGTTGTTTCTATCCTAGGTTCCCTACCAGATCCAAGGAAACTCTACAAGTTTTGGGAAAGAATTAAAAAACCCATTCTGAAGAACACCAGTTCAAGAGTCAATAAAGTTGCATACAGAAACGTAACTTACGCTAGAAGGAAATTGATTCATCAAAGAGAGTGATGCATACTGATGCACCACACAGCATCAGACAGTAGTAACGAACCGAGAACCGGCTAAGAGTACCTAGTGTTAGTACAGTAACAATTAACATTAGTAATTAGCACTTATGGACTGAATGGTTCGATGTGCAACGAGGATGATCTGTCGATTAACTAACTAACTAACTAACTGCGTACACACTACAAAAGACTTGTGCAGGTTGTTTAGGAACATTAGGAACGGACATTGTGTAGAGTGCAACCGGTCCCTGATTAACTCTTAATACCACCGGTGTCTATTTCGGATGTTCATGAAATTGGATTACCAGAGGTCTACAGAGGCAAAGCATTATCCGGCAAGATGGTTCCGGCAACGGGTGAGACGTACTTGTTCTGACGTAACGTGCTGTGGTCTATCTTTGCTGTGATCAGCTGACTGAGTTGATGTCTGAGAGACAGAGTCTACACACTTTATAGAACACGTCACACATTTTCTTCGCATACACGTCTCATACACGTTACACTTTTATTTTAATAAATTAATCTTTATTAATTTCTAGAAGCAAGAGTTGTTGAGTATGTTGCGTTGGGGAAGTATGAGAAGGGGGCACAGTGTGAGAGTGATAGGAAAAGGTGTCCATAGGCTGATGGAGTGTGTTGGACGGAAGCGGGTGGATTCTCCAGAATATTGAGGGGGAAAAAAATAATATTATAATGTGGGTGTCGGATCTCCTCACTCCAGGGACGACACTTTAAAGGAGGACACGACAGGTGGGTGAGTCAGTGAGTGAGTGAGTTAGTGGATGGGTGGGTGGGTGAATGAGTGAGTGCATGAATTCACAAATCTGATACACGTTAAACTCTTGGTTGTATCTGTTCTAGCACCATTCATATACTTTAATCTCTTCACTACATTTGTACCATTCCCATCTGATACACTTTAAACTCTTGGTTATATCTGTTCTACTACCATTCATACACTTTGAACTCTTCATAATTATGTAATCACCATTCAATACACTTTGAACTCGTGGCTTCATTATTTCATTATCATATCGGCTGCATTTGTTCTATTTTCATTAAAATTGTAAGAGTTAACTACAAACTATTCACTACATTTTTTCCAATAGTTTCCTGTACACTACAAACTCCTGACAACATTTGTTCAATGACTACACTTCAAACTTGTTACTACATTTTTCTTCTGCAGTATTTTGCACCATTTACTAAATGTTGCACAGTATGCAATTTTTAAAATTAATTGTGTGAACTGTGTGATTTCAGTTGTGCAATAATTATTTAGTGATGACTTTTTTACCATTGAGATTAAACAATTGATTCTCTTTTTGAACAGGACAAACAAAAGAAATTATGGCATACACCACATTATGAGAATGAAGTCAAACTGAAACAACTGTACATCAAAATTTGCAAAAATCTGCCAACATATGGGTGCAAACTGTTTCAGGTGAAGGAAATCCTCAGAGGAAACACACAGAAAAAGGTCAGCAGAAGCAAGGAAACATTCACTACAGCTATATTTATGCCATGCCTGTCAACTAAGAGATGTAGAACTTAGTGTTGCATTGTAATCTCTTGGCATTTGCTCTTTAACATTTATTTTCTTCTCTTTGTCTCTGTTGTCTAGAAGTCAGATGCTAGATATTTACTAAAGAACTCTTCAGCCTGGCAAGATTATTTTAGCACTTTCTTTCCTTCTTCTACATTTGTCATTACCCCCTGTGGACAACAATCACCTTCAAATTAATAAGCTTGTGAGGGTAAAACCGTGGGCAGCTGCTATTTGCAGCTGACTCAGACACAGGATTATTAATCTGAGCCAGGGATGGACCCTAATATAACTTCTCCTTGAGGTTGAATGGGGTAGGGGTAATGATAGAATCGAATCAATTTCATCTCCCAATCAAGCACAGATTTCAACCGACCCACACCATGACCTTTTTAGACTGCTCCATAATTGGTTGGATTTGCAGCTGAAGTTTTCTGCCAGATGAGATACTTGGTCTCATTCCAACCCTTCTTATTCACCTCCTATGATATTCATGACAGGTTACAGTGTTACTATTCTTAGCTTCCTCTAAGAACCCCTGAAATACATGGGCACACACTTTTAATATGACCACTTTAATTGATGTATTTGTTTTACTCATAATTTGGTGCCATTTTCCATAAAATCTGAGGTCTTAGTTTTTAGTATTAACCTAGCTAATTTGTTTCTACTTTCAAATGAATTTTTTTACTAGATTCTGTGAAGCTTTGCTAGAATCCTTATAGTCTGTGTGTGCGTTTTATCAGTCCAACTTCAAATGCTGTTATAGTATCTTAATTGTGATCTAATCCAACCAATTTCTGCAATTTATTCAAATTTTTCTTATCTTATGACATGACCAAAGAATTTTGAAAATATCACTCTTATTGCTAATTTAATTACTTTAAAAATATAATTTAAAAGGTGACTAACTACATCATTGTGAATGTTCTTTTGTTTTTAAACTGATGCAGGCCTGCTGGTTATTCTATGAGAAAAGGAAAAGGGAAACCAAAATTAATTATGAAAAGAAATTATTATTGAAAACATTTGGATAGGCAGCATGTTTTCTGTGACCAGATACCACTCAAAAGGTTGGTTTGACCAGTATTACACGCATAAGAAAAAGATAAATTAATTTTGTGGAGTATATCAACCGTAGAGCTGGATTAGAGAAATTAACTTCATGTTGGAAAATACTAGACAAAAGAAGCACAGAAAGATAGAAATGCTTTTTTCCCGGGAAGGTTAACCCGGTCAACAAATGCCCGCAGAAGTCGGATGTGTCAGCCTAACGGCGCAAGAACGCAGCTCTGCTGTAAACAGGCACAACGCAATCACGTCCGGAAAAAAACCTCCGGATGAACGAAGAAGAAGAAGAAGAAATGCTTTTAGAAAGCTTAAGCAGACTGGCAACAAATAATAATAAAAGCATCATCAACTTAAAATATCAGATGACACATTGGAGTGGAAGGACATGACTACCAGTGTCTGTTAAAGACTAGGCACAAAAAAGAGGAGAAAGGAGACCAATGAGGACAACGAAGAAAACTTCTTTTGCCAAAACATTAGGCTATCAATTTTATGAATCTGTATTAACCCAGAACCTTAGAGCTGTATTTGACATTGTTATTTAAGAAGTCACAGTGCATAAGACAATCTTGTGATATTCATTCACAATGTAAACTGTATTAATGTATGAATGTTTTTGCCCACAGGTATCACGTCTGCTTGCCATTTCAAGTGAGAAAATAATGTTACTGGACACAAAAACACAAGTGCCAGCAAAGATACAACAACTGAAGGATATGGAAGACTGGTTGTCTGGAACTGGTAAGGCTCATGACAGCCTGGTTTTGGAATTCAGGGGCACAAAACCCTGGACACTAGCCATGCCATCTGTAGACTGTCTGAAGTCTGTGACCGCAGCTATCTGGGAAGCCCTAGACATGGATGGTCGGTTTCTCAACAATGGGGCATTGCAGAGAGATAGCTTTGAATTTGGTATGTCTTGGAACCATTTTAAATTAATCCATATAATTATCTTCCTTCATTATTTCTTTTCAGCTGAAGATGCTTTCTTCTTATTATTCTTCTTCTTCATCTTCCTCTTCTTCTCCTCCTCCTACTTCTGTTTTCTTCTTTCTTGTGCTATTGCTGCCACTAATCCTCTATTGAGGTATAAACCCTAAAGTAACTCACATCAAGCATTCCTCTCCTGTGATATACCATACGGCTTTATTCATGCCCTCTCTATTTTATTCATTTCTGTCTCTATTTCTTTTGTCCATGGATTCCAGACACAGGTGTTTCAAGTTACACTGTTCTCAGGTGTTCTAAGTGTATACCTTATCCAGTGCCAGCATCTTTTCTTCACTTCTTGATTCACTGGTATGTGTTTAGTTCTCCAATTGCTGGTTCTGTCATACTAGTCTTCTAGCCTTCTACTAGCCTTCTTGTTTGCACAGGCACCAGTTAATGAATATTTGTAGTTTTTTTTTGTTTTTTGGTGTGATTACTGTGTGACTTAAGTTTTATTAATAATTATGCTTTTGTATTACTGTGGGATTATTATGCATTATTTGTTTAAAACTTTGATGAGGCTTAGTAACTTCATCATGAATAATAATATGCCATAAAAATATCAAGTAAGAGACTTTGAGCTGTTTGGCACACATATTTGGTGAAAAGTGGCCAGCTGTAGTTACAGACTACTGCTTAAGAAGCCTACAAAGAAGTGAAGGATGATAATAGAATAATAGTAGACAGACAGAGCACACATTGAGAAAACTTAAGGACAGTATAGCTAGAAAGTCCCATATCTGGGACCCATAGGGTGAACAAAATAGTTGGAGATCTAAATCACATGGGGATTAAAGATACTGGTGAATAATGTGGGGAGAACATGGACGGAGCTGCAGGAGTAAGCAAAAGACAGGATGGCTTAGTGTGAGCAGGTTGAGGACCCAAGCCTCAGTGGGTGATATACGGCAAAATAAGAAGTAGAGGAGTGATAATTGAATGATGGTAGACAGACAATAATAGAGTGATGATACTAGGGGGCTTCAAATTAAAACCTTAAAATTTTTTTTTATTGAATGCATACAGAAAAAGTTCAGAACAAATGTATCATTTTTTATGTAGTCATCACAGCATACAATGCATGTCCTCCATTGCAGATAAAGTGCTTGGATTCCTGTAGGAAAAAATTATCTGGGGTTACTACTAGGTGTGCCTGACCAGGTATTGAACAGTCTGTCACAGAAGTCACACTGTTTTGAAACTCCCTACTCCACTCATACACTTGCTGGACTGACATGCATGCATCATCATACTGGACCTTCATTCGCCAATGAATGTCTATAGGTTTCACTCCTTCACTGATAAAAAAAATGGATAACAGAACACTGCTCCTCAGGTACATGTCAAAAGTGGGCGACCATCTTTAAACTGTCCTTATGACATCACTGTGTTCATCAGCACTGTGATGTCGTGTGATTAGCACTCATGACATCCTAAACAACATTGTTGATAGGTTACAAGACAATGGCATGGTTATTGTAATGTCTATCACACTTTTAAGGTTTTCATGTGGAGCCCCCTCGTATAATCATGATAATAGAATGATGATAAAAGGGTGATAAAAGTATTATTGTAAACGTATAACAAACACATTGTTAATCAATAAACATTGTATCTCTAACACAGATTACCAAAGGCGACAGCTGACCCCAAGACCTGAGTTAGAGCCACTTAGCAAGTACACGGATGAGCTGGACAGCTTGCGAAAGATGTTGCATTTTCCAGAAGAAGTGGCAATGTTGTTAACAGATACAGAACATAGACTCTTCAGCAGTGTCCCACCTCAGCACTATGTCAGGCATGTTACCATGGAGCTGTCACGGCCTCTTCTGCAGAAAACCCAGCCGTCAATTGAGCAGCTTATTCAAAGGTTTAATGAGGTTTGTTGTGTTTGCTGGTTCACATTAGTTACATAACACTTCCAGCATCCACATGACAAAATAGCTAGAGCTTTTCACATTAGGCTCTTAACACGTCTAGCATACACATGACTTGATAGTTAGGGTGTTTCACATTAGACTCTTAACCCTTCTAATATCCATATGGCCTAGCTTTTATAATGTTCCAAATTATATATACAACACTTCTAGCATTCACATGGTTTAATTATTAGAATACTTCACTTCCTTTACATTGCTCAACAGATTTATTAAGTAGGCACATAGCACTTCCAGCCAGGAAAGGGCTAGAGATGAAGTGAGGTGTCCCTAATACTCCATAAAGATATGACTTAGCATGTGTGAAATTCTTTCATTACCCATCACTTATGGTGGTATTTAATATAATTACCAGTAAAGGTAAAGGTAGTCCCATGATAGAAATTGCAACTGGAATGCAAAGTATTACGCCTTCACATATTCTAGGTCATGAAATAATGAGGTGGGAATACCAGTTTCGTACATGGCCACCTTTCTTTCCTAGAAAACTCATACAATTATACTGTAGAGCTATACATGAGCCATTTGGTTATTTCTTCATTGATTTTAATGTTATATTTAGAAATAAAAATAAAACAAACTTACAAAACAAGGAAGAAGGAGAAACTTGTATCATTAAAAATTCAGCCCTTTGGCATTTTAGCTAATCAGATTATCAGATCTGTAAATCGTATTGTAATTCTTATGGCTTCATTTCTTCTCATTATTTTAAATTGCTAGAAAACTATGTGGCCAATAGAAAGGCAAATGTATAAACTTGCTACCTGTGATTAGCAAACAGACAATATGAATTTGAGAGGTACACATATATGATATGTGTGACAGGCAACTGTCATAAGTCCTGCTCTAGGGGTATGTTAACTTTTTCAGCAGTAAAACTAAGTGATGCAATCTATTATCACAACTATCAAGGTTACCAAGTCCATTCACTACTTATTAACTGATAAGATACCAAAGGATGATTAATCATCGTAAGCAACTTCCCATATCTGCCACAGGCTTATCGCTGAAATATTGGTCATTGCGAAATGTTGTCTCATTTACAATATTAATACAATAGTTTTCCGTAAGCAACCTGCCTTAATTTGATATATAATACACCACGCCTGCGAAATGAGATGCCTGAGGAGAGCTGCAAACTTAACAATCAGAGACCGAGTAAGAAATGCTACTATCAGACAGACTGTGGGATCAACACCTTATGCCACATTTATTGAAAGACACAAGATCAAGTGGTTTGGCCATGTCGTTAGAATGCATCATCAGCAACTACCATCACTGGCCTTACATCAAAGATCATCTGCGACGAGACCACGAGGACGTCCAAGAAGAAAATGGATTGACGACATCAGAGACATTGTACAACCACACGGAATGACACTATCCAGTGCCGTCCACCGGGCACTGGAACGCAAATTATTCCTCCCCACAACGCTTGACGGCAGAAGTGGAAGATGATGATGATGATGATGATGATGATACACCATGTCTGCTAACATATTAACTTTTAAGTCAGACCTGTGCACCTCTGCTTCACATTTTTTGCCATCCATTGTTGTGTAGTCCAAGCCTACTACTTGCTTGGTACTGAATCTGTTAAGTTAATGTGTAATGACACACTGGTAGCAGGTGCACTGGCAGAATCACAAGGAGGTTCCTCTGATAGTGTCCTGAGCACGATCAGAGGAGGATTCAACAGCTGTGCTCACCTTCACTTAAGAGGAGGAAAGACTGACCACCTATTCTTGCCTGCACTCAGGCCGACAAATGTGATGGTCCGAACACCACACAGGCCTATACCAGGTTCCTACTTTCAGGCTTGTATTTCTTGTTTTGAAAAATAACGTTAACAGGGAAAGTCTCCCCTTCATTCAAGTACTAGTAGTATTCATTCATGCAGGTATGTGGCATTCTCTGTGCACCTTGCGGAGAAGACCACAAAGCATTTGATTTGCATCCCCTCAGGTGGAATGTTGTTGTCTAATACATGTAGTAGTCATTTAACTTCTTAGTTGGAATCATGGGATGTTAGTTCACCTTCCTTTCATAGAATAAAACTAGCGTGTTATTTAACCTTCCTTTCATAGAATGAAACTAGGGTGTTAGTTCAGCTTCCTTTCATACAATGAAATAATTTGTGGCATACATCATTACGCTAGGGTGCAGTTACTTGTGAAGCAACCAGGACTGCAAGAGCTGTAAAGACAAGGCTGGAAAGAAAAATCACTTCAGTAGATCCTCCTCCTGGATCGTCAAGCATTCTTTGCCCACATTGTCAAAGAACATTTCAAGCCAAAATAGGCCTTATCAGCCATCTTAGAACTCACTCCATACTTTTACCCTCACTGGATGAACTGAATAGTCATCATCATTCTTGATGGACAAACAACATAGAATGAAACTTGGATATTAGTCCACCTTCCTTTCATAATGCATACTCACTCTCCTGTTACAGTACCAATCCTCTCTCACTGCTGTTCACTCACACATGCAGTCTACTTGCCCATTGTCATTGCTTTCATTCTAAAGCTGAAACCAGCTTATCATCATTTCAGATTACCTTACTTTGACCCCATTCCATATTAGTGTACACACTTCATGATAATAACAATGGCATTGTCTAAAAGGTATACTGAATCATTTTTAAATCATGGGCAATAAGGCAGAACTTTGGTGCACTTTTACTCATTTCTTTATTTTAGTGCTAAAATTTTGCTGAAGGAAGTCAGGAATTATAAATCATGTTTACTTGAACAGGATGTCTTGATATTTTATGGTTGTTTTAAAATGACATGTGATTATTATTTGTTATAAATGTGGCTCTGTTGTGGATATAGCTTTAGGAAATAAAACAGGGAAACCAAGTGAACAGTTATTTTGATTGGAATTAAAAGGAAAGAGAAACTTTGGGGAACCTAAGAAGCTTTGACGAAGGCACACATAAAATCGTAAAATTATATTGACTGGCAAAAACACATTTCAAACAGTCTAAAATATAAGTAATAGAAAATGTAAGGATTGTTCATTTCTATTTTGTAAGCAGAAAATGAAGGATAAATTCTC
Source organism: Cepaea nemoralis (assembly GCA_014155875.1). Lineage (NCBI taxonomy): Eukaryota > Metazoa > Mollusca > Gastropoda > Stylommatophora > Helicidae > Cepaea > Cepaea nemoralis. Next base: position 780,359 of record JACEFZ010022740.1, read on the forward strand.
TGCTTCTCTTTCTACCTCCAGTCTTTCTTTCTGCCACTGTCTCTCTTTTCTACAGATGAAGTAATTACCAAATGTGTTTTAATTTGCTCTAATGTGTATTTGTTTGTTTTTTATCATTACTTTTATAACATTTAATAACAAATATCCAACTGCTGTAAGAATTACACAATGTTAAGTTAGCTGCATGTCCTTTACATGATGTTGCAATTAACCCCAGCATTTTCTGGCTGTTCATGATTTTCTTTGCAATTTTTACGTTCAGTAATCTACCATTACTTATTTAATGCACAATGTTAAGTGAATTATTTCCCTTGAGTCACATTAAAAATTGTCATCCAGTGCAGAAAACAGAATGTAATATATAAATTATGTATTCTATCTGAGCAGGTTAGCTCATGGGTCACGCAGCTAATTGTCACTCAAGCCACACATGACGACAGAAAGGCTGTCCTTTCCTGCATCCTCCGACTGGCTGTGTACTGTTGTGTACTAGGCAACTTTAACTCTGCTGTAGAGATTCTCTGTGGCCTGAGGTAAGTTCACTGGCTGTGTACTGTTGTGTACTAGGCAACTTTAACTCCGCTGTAGAGATTCTCTGTGGCCTGAGGTAAGATCACCATCCGCTTGCTTTTGAACTCGAGTGTAGTCCATACACATGCTACTACTTCGAGTAGATGCCGCTACTGGGGAGTGCACTGGACTCATTTTGTGTGTAGATAGATTAGCTGTCCCTATTATCAGTGTCCCTCGTCATCAGGCGAACCCACTTTTGACTTTTGAAGGTATTTGTAATTTTTGTCTCCAAATCAAGGACAAGAAGTTAACATTTTAGTCCAACTGACCGGTGTAGGAGTTGAACCAGCAACCTCGGCATCAACACACTGTAAATTTAACAGTGAGCGTGCTTGTCCATCAACTATGTTGACTTCCTACCAGTATGTAGTATTTCATTTTGTTCTGTTCATTATAGAAGCTATAACTATTTCCTGCCTGTGCCAAGAGCTTTTTGGGTTGAAGAATAAAGATAATTTGCCCAAGCAGTCGGCACATAGTGTACAGTTTAGGATTTAGTTTTAAACTGAGCCTTACCGAGAGGTAGGAAGTCATCGTGATGCAATAGTCAAGACACCTACCTTGTGCACTGAAGGTTGTGGGTTCTTTTTCAGACTGCCATTTAGAACCATAGGTGTATTTTTTTCCAGAAACTCCTGGGGAGTTATCGCTGGTGCTATTGAGTTCATGTTTTATGTAACTTTCTTGACCTGCGGTGTGCTATTCTGTGCGGAGAGACCAAGTCAGATTGGTTACAAACTGGTACAATACAATTGATTCTCTCACATCTAACCTATTTGAGGATCAAACACATGTGACATGAGGATCTAACACATGTGACATGAGGATCAAACACATGTGACATGAGGATCTAACACATGTGACATGAGGATCTAACACATGTGACATGAGGATCAAACACATGTGACATGAGGATCTAACACATGTGACATGAGGATCTAACACATGTGACATGAGGATCTAACACATATGACATGTGAGGTGGATATTCTAATCCTCAGTAATTCATATAGTGTTTTAAATTAAACATTAATAGCTGAGTTATTTTTCTCTCATATAAGGGAATCCATTTCTGCCACTCAGATTCTACACTTATATCTGGAAAATAAATGATTGGATTCATCTCCAGCACATTGTGAAACCAGGCTTTAGTTTTCCAATCTTTTCCTTTACATAACACTAGAATGAATTCCTTAGTACTGATGAGGATCCAAGTGTGTGTCAATTTTTAGAATCTACAAATGCTATCAATATTCTGTTAATGATAAGTTATAAATGTTTTGAAATGTCATGGGACAGCAGCCAAATCACTTATTCCTAACGATTTTCAACTTGCAAGGGAGTGTTAATTTGTGCAGTGTTCGTGTGGGACCTCCTATTTTGTGCACTTATTGGAGAAGGCTAGGTACATAATGCACTACCCATAAAAAAGTGCTAAAATTATGAGTCTAGTTAGGCTGATGTATACATAGTACTAACTTTGCAATTATATATGAAACACTGAATAATACCAATAATAAAGACAAACGGTACACTTTAACCATAAATTACAGAGAGTAACATGTTCTATCCGACCAAGAAAAAGCAACTTAAGCCATGGATTACATCAGACACGTTAGAATTAATAAAACAATGAAGGGAACTGAAACAGAAAGGAGGTGAATCTGATAACAGCAGGATGAAGTATAAATCTTTAACTCGAGAAATAAGAAAGAACACAAGAAAGGAAAAAAATCAATATATACAAGATTGCTGTACCATATCATAAGACTGAAAGAGATTACGAAATGTTCAAAGAAATGAAGTTATTGACAAGAAATGTTCAACCTCAATTGAATGTTATCTGTGACAAGATGGGAAATATCTTAACAGAATCTAGACAAATTCTAGAAAGATGACAGGAGTATTGCAGTGGAATGTATGATATGAGTGACAGTGAGGATATGAATGAGATACATGAGCCAATGACAGCAGAGACAGAACCTGAACCCTCGTTAGATGAAATTGCATGGGCAATAAAGAACCTGAAGAATGGTAAATCACCTGGATGTGATGAGATACCAGCTGAGCTAATTAAAGCGGGAGGAGAAGAAAGCATACAAATCTATCACGCATTATGTAAAAAGATATGGGAATATGGTATATGGCCAAAAGATTGGAAGAGAACTATCTTCATTCCAATACCAAAAAAGGGCAACCTGAAATTATGCGCCAACTATAGAACTGTTGCCCTGATCAGTCATGCAAGTAAAATTCTACTAATAATCATAAAGGAAAGACTTCGTTAGAAAATGGAAGAAGAAATTAACGTAGTTCAAGCTGGATTTAGACAAGGAAGAGGAACAAGAGATCACGTATTTAACATGCAATTAATAATAGAGAAGTGCAGAGAATTTAATGTAAACCTATACTCATGTTTTGTGGATTATTCAAAGGCATTTGACTGTGTACAACATCACAAACTTTGGGAAATCATGAGGAATATGGGCTTTCCACTACATTTAATACAACTCATAAGAATGCTCTATCTAGACCAACAAGCAGCGGTTAGAATAGATGGCAAGACATCAGATTGGTTTGACATCAAGCAAGGAGTCCGTCAGGGATGTGTGCTGTCCCCCTATTTGTTTAACCTGTATGCCGAAAATATAATGAGAAATGTAAGAGATGATATAAACAGGGTGATGCCCTAATATTATATGATGCCCTAAAAATCGGTGGTCATGACATACCAGAGATTCTGTATGCTGATGATACAGTATTGCTATCCACAACACAGACTGGTATAGAAAACCTAATAGCCTCAACCCAATTGAATAGTGAAAATCACAACTTATATCTTAACATAGGAAAAACAAAGATAATGCATACAGATAAAACCACTATGGAGAAAGAAATATATATTAATGAGGAAAAATTGGAGGTGGTGGAAAATTTTGAATATCTTGGGTCATTGATTACTAACGACGGTGACACAATGAAAGAAATTAAACAACGACTATCAATTGCTCTTCAAAGACTAAAACAACTGAATAAATTATGGAATGGGACAGACAGAACTACAAAAATTAGATTTTTAAAAGTATGCATCTTTCCCATTGCAACATACGCCTGTGAGACCTGGACACTTACTAAACAAGCTGAACAGCGCATAAATGCCTTTGAATATAAATGTTATAGACAAGTTCTAAGAATATCTTGGGTAAAGAAAAGAACAAATGCATCCATACTTCAAGAGCTGAATACTGAAGAAGGTTGGCTATTAAAGACGATAAAACAAAGAAAATTGAAATATTTTGGTCACTTGAAACGTCATGAAAGTTTGGAGAGAACAATAATGGAGGGGTATATGCCTGGGAAGAGAGGAAGAGGAAGGCCAAAGAGAAGATGGGTGCAGGATGTGGCGGATGATCTCCAGATGGGTGTATCGGACACAGGACATCTTGCTTATGATCGAGAGGTTTTCCGGAAGGTTGTTATGGGAGCGAGGTTCTGCAAGGGACATGCTACTGAATGAATGAATGAACATGTTCTATGTAAAGTTAAAATTTGAATCTGTTAGTTAAAATAAATATTGTCCTGAAGTATTTACTTGCTATGATTCTGTAATGTGATAGGCCCATCACATTTTGTAGGCTGAATGCATGGATGAATATTTGGCCAGTCTTTCCCTCATTTAGCTGGCAACAAACCCTCATATGACCATACTCAGTGCATTATCAGTGCAGTTCTCTATCATTTTTGCTAATGCTCCCGCTGAATCTGTTAGTAACAGATTACTACTCTGTGACTATTCAATTGCATATGTATTGGAAAACTTGGACTCATTCAGTGATGATGTAGTTAATCAACGTGTTAATACATACATGTCGATGGGGAATCACACAAAGGCATATATCACTGCTTATTTCAGTCAATACTACCTGAGAGTATTACACCACAATCTGTGTGGGTTTTTGTGTGAGTGATTTACTTGTTTGCCAGAAATGTTGGGAATTTAATTGAAATGGTAGGTTGTTGGGTGGGTGTGAGCATGTAAGACAATACACGAGAGAGAGAGAAAGAGAGAGAGAGACAGACAGACAGACAGACAGACAGTGACAGAGTATGAGAGAGAGAGAGAGACAGAGAGAGACAGAGAGAGACAGAGACAGAGACAGCATTCAGTATATCAGCCTGGTCCATTGCTAGTCCATGTTCTATAGTAGACTGACACACAAGCCTATCTTCTTACTCATTTCCTCTTACACCTGCATGCCCTGACACAAAAATAAACCTGAGTGTTTTCAAGCTTGACCCTTGAACACGGAGAGGGAACAAAAGTGTCATGATCAGATGACTTCACTACCAGCATGCAGACTAGCTAACCTGATGATGACCAACATAATTGATGCTGGATGGACTGAGATGATGGCCTGGAAGAATATCATCAGCCAAGTTACTCCAGAACACCAGGGAGTGAGATCTGTGGAGAGACATGAATGCCTGCATCAGTTTGCAAGGAATGTGATTATAATGATGATGAGCCTGTTGATGAGGACGGCGATGATTACTCTAGATGAGTAAAGTTTCCTGATGGATTACCTCACACTAGTTAAAACTATACTGGCGCCTTACCCTCTTGGCAGATGATAGCTTGGTACATTGTGCTTAAAACAAGGCATAATAACTATAACCCATGGCGGGGACCAAAGATGGAGTTATACTTCTCCATAGCATAAAGCCTGGGCTGAATTGTAAAGTCCATGTGTTGTCCGTGCAGCATGATCCCTCTCTCTGCCTACTTAGTTTACTCCTGAGGAAAGGTAACACCCCTACATCTGGACCAAGACAAGCTGCAGAAGCTGCCAGATCAGCAAAGCAATACTCTAACTGTCAGCCTGTCGGAGCTTCAATCTTAGACCAGTTGCCAACTATTTAATATAATTTGAAGATTACAAGATTTATGTCTAGTATATGCAGAAATTGCCGGCTTCGTGGCTTAGAGGTTTTGACTTTTCTCCGTAATCTCGTATACTCTCGTGGGTAACGTGATGACAGTGAGAATCAGCAGTGGTTCGAATCGCATCGGTAACTTATGGGTTATGTGAGCCGGCCGCTCAGAAAGCAATGGCAAACTACTGAGCGTAATCTTGCCAAGAAATCAACATACAGCTGAAAGATGCTGGTGTTGACAGCAATGTTCTGTAAAGGATATGAAAAAAAAAAATATGCAGAAATTACATGTGTACTGTAATTCTTAGATTACTTCACATAACTTAAGTTTACGGCTGAAGTTAATGTTTAAGTAAAGTCTTCAATGAAGAATATGTTACTAATATTATCATATTTCTATGTTTCAAATTTAGATCAGAAAAGCTGAAACCTTTCTGGCTGTCCATTGAGGATGAAGACCTTTCAACATTACATTCCTTGTCAGATATGTTACTTTCTCGAGATTTATCCCCAAAATATCGAGAAGCCATAAATCGTGCACTGGATATCCCAGAGTGCAAAGTTGTTCCATTTTTTGGTAGCTTTCTCCGAGAGCTGAAAAGTATTTTTGTAGGGGTTCCAAGCATCATTGTCCTACCTTCTGAAGAAAATCAATCATTGGAGGTATGTTCTTGTTTTCATCATTGAAGTTAATGAACTTGTTTTTGTTTTCACCACTGAAAGACTGCTGAAAGTATCACAATTAATTATCTTTTTTGTTTGTCTCACTGAAAGATTGCTGACTTTATGAACTTCATCACAGTTAAAGAACTATTGTGTTTTTTTCTTTTTGCCACTGTAAGATTGCTGTATCACATTTAACGATTTTTTTTTTAAATTTTCACCACTAAAAATCTGTTAACTGTATTACAGTTAATTAACTGTTTTGTTTTGCTCACTGAAAGATTGCTAACTGTATCAGAGTTAATTAACTTATTTGTTTCCCTAAGTTACTGCAAGTATACTCTGCTTTGCAACGATTCACTTTCCAACACTAGTTTTAAACTGTGATTGTACTTCAAGTATATGACTGCTGCCTTCTGGACTCTGTTTTAAGGCACACAGTCCATCTCATATGTTGTGTTAATTGTTATACTTTATTATTAACTGCTTAGAATTTTAATATATTTTAGTGTTGATAAACTAATAAAAAAAAATAATGGCAAATACAAAATTAAAACTGAAATTGTATTTAGTTCCTCTTCAATCTGTTTGAACAGCCAACTTAAGTGATTAACTAAATGTTAGCTTTGTGCAACATTTTTCTGTAACTGAACACAATGACTGAACACACTCACGCTGTGGTGCCATATTCAAGACTGGATGTGTTTTTAGATTGTGGAACCAAATTCGTATGGAAATTGGATATTTGGATGCAAGTGTACTTAATCTTCAAGTGGATAACAAAAGGAAGCATTTGTTGAGAAGAAGCTACGGATCTAAGAACAGTGGACCGAAACTAGATGAATCTATCATGAACGTAACGGCAGGGATCGAAAGAGCAGTGGAATGGAAATAGGCTGGGCGTTGAGGTGAAGGATGCAGGCATTAATCATGTTAACTGTGGATACTTAAATAGATGTTATCCCAGTGGACGGATACTGAAATTGTATGGTCTTATGCTGCAACACCAAATAAAAAGGTGTTAAATCTTCAGCGGAGCCACGTCATTATTTCATTCTCAAATTCATTGCGTGAGACTTTGTTGGTATTACGGTTAACGTTAACGAGCTAAATTAAATACCTCTTGTAGATTATCAATATGTTATATTATGGCACAGCCGAAGCGGATATACATTGTTTGTGATGATTCCTTTTATCTCCTGTTTAACTAATGATATGTTTTATGAACAGTTTGTATCAGATTTCAATGGCGAGGATCGGTTCATGACCCGCATTGGTGTGGGAGGTCTGGTGAATCTGGACAAGCTGAGGCAGGCACATATCGTACTCAATGACATTCACTTGTTCCAGTACCATGGCAAGCTCATGTCTGGGTCAGCAAGCAACCTGGATGAAGGTGCTAGCACGTAAGTGTTTGAGAACTTGAAACATGTTCCTGGCAACTTCTTCATATTTTTTCTGTCTGCATTCTAACTCTCTGTGGTGTACACACCAGCTTACATGGAGTAATGCCTTTAAGCATCAGTTATACCGGGTGTTTGTAAAGTCTCACTACACTTTGAATGTAGAACAAATTTGAAAAATGCAGTACATGATGTCATCAAAAAATGTGCTCCACAGTCCGTCGTGAAGCAATGGACATGCTGAGGCAGGCACTTATTTCAAATTTGTTCTACATGCAAAGTGTAGTGAGACTTTACAACCACCCAGTATTTGAATCGGAAATTGTGTTTTCTGTGGCAACATATTGATATGGTCACTTTATCATAAATCCAGCTTTGTGACCACCCACAAATTTATTCTTGGGAAATTAATGTGGTGGTTTTTCCTTGGCTTCCACATCATTAGATATTACACTTGTGTTGGTTTTCCATGCATACCATAGCAACACTGTCACAGATTTGCTCACACAGGGCCAAAGATGAGTTAAATCATCAAGAAGATATTGACAGCACATTGAAACATATAGAAAATCAAAATGTGCATATGATAAAATACATGCAGAGTTAATAAAAGTTCCCACCAATGATATAGGTATGTTCTCTATAAGCAAACTCATAACAGAATCCTTCCACAGAAATAAATAGTCCCCATATATTTATATTAAATCATCATCATCATGTGTCCTGCCAAACAGTGTAGGTATTTTTGTGAAACCACTGTTATATTTATCCACTTTAAAACATGGAATAAACTGGAAAACATCAAGGATGAAATGGATAGAATGAAAGTCAATATTTTAAATATTAGTAAAAATTTTATGGCCAGGTACAGGAGAACAATATTTCGATAAAAACGAAATTGTTTACTCATAAGGGAAGGAATTCAAAGGAGGCATAATTTTAATCAACAGAGTGCAACAACATTTTGCAGATTTTTGCCAGTGTCAGCTAGAATGCAATTAGTGAAATGTCATGACAAACCTCGGGATATCAGTATAATTCAAGCACATGTCATACACTGCTTTGGACAGGTGCAAAGCTTTGAAATAATATTGACATTCTGAGACCTCAGTGCAAAAGCCCACACACGCACGAGCACACACATATACCCACTCACCCACCCACCCACACACACACAGACACACACAACGCGAACGGTGTGACTGGTGGCTATGACCTAGATGAAAGGAATGATCGAGGCGACATAATAATAGTGTCGATAGAGCAGAACTTCATAATATGATGATTTGTAACATCTGGTTCAAACACTATTCTCGGCGACCATTACAGACTTGGAAAAGTCCTGGAGATAATGTTCGCAATTAAATTGACTACATATTGATTTAAACAAGGTTGAGAAGCAGTCTAGTAAGAGTGAAAACTAGGCTAGTACTAGTAGTAGCAGACAGCCGTAGAGTCATAGTGGTCATAATCTAATCATAAGAAAGTTTAGATTAAAACTACAGACTATAAAGAAGACCCCCACTGCATATCAAGTTATATCTATCATTAGTTAAACCAGAAAAAGAAAGACAAGATATAATGCACTGAGATAATGGCAATGCTGAGAGTAAACAATCACACAGAGGCTGTAGAAATCTGGTTGAATCAGAAACGGATGGATGTTTATATACTAATAGTAATATATTATTAATATACAGCATGGAAGAGATGACACTCCGTATAACAGCAATTAAATATTTTAACATGTAGGAAAATACAGACGACCACAGGGTGTTTGTAATCGAAGGACGACGGAATATTAATGAGACAAAACAATGTAATTAAGAGCTAGATAGAACATATAGAGTACATATAATGATAAGAGACCAGGTGCATATATTCAAGACAAAGATGAAGATACGCCATTACCTGCTGCAAAAATTGAAATTACACTTCACAATTTGAAGACAGGAAAGTACCCCGACAAAACAACATTACGTCAGAGGAAACTGCGGTCTTGGAGATTTTGAGGATGAAATAACATCTGCAATAGTGGGTAGTTCCTAATGATCTATTGAAATCCATATTTATTACTAGCCAAAAATAAAAAGGTTCTTTCGAATAGAAAGATCATCACACAATATGTCTCATGAATCATATGACAAAATTGCTACTGAGAATAATTATGAGAGCAGTAAGATAAAAAGAAATTAAAAAGTATAGAAAGGCGACAAACAATAGGATATACATTCTCAGGACATCATCACAGCTATAGAAGTAAACACATTTCTGTACTTTTGCTTCAGAGACAACACAAAAGCGCTTGTCAGTGTGAAACATGAGGAAATAATCATTGTTGGTAAGGCTCCACGAATAACAAAGAACTCAACAGCAAACAGAAGGTATAAAAGCAAACAAGTATTTTGGAAGATGCCAGTGCACGCATAAAGAAGGGCGCTTCTTTACACGGATGAGCACTGTTCCTGGATTTTTTTATTTTTTTTCAACCATACAGTGATCGTATCATGGGATCCATAGAAAATAAGCAAGGGATTACGGTTGATCATCATTATATAAAAAAAAACACTTGGTTATGCTGCTGACAACATCGTGACAGCAACTCGTCAGAAGGAACTATAAGTGATAAATATAATGGTTGTAACAAGTGAGAGGAAAATGACCTAAGCTTGAATGATAGGAACACCAAGTAGTCCACTCCATTTCTTCTCATAACGTGACCTAAAAAGCTGCATTTTATTAAATTAAGAACCTGTTGCGTATTAAATCTGTCATTGGAGGTCAAAAAAACAATTAGTGCGTGTTAATTTAAAAGATTATAGTGGAAAGGCACAGATAATGAGAATAAATCAAACAAATGATAACCTGATCTCTCTTGGGGAAAACTCTTCAAGAGATGGAATCATACGACTAGTTAGGTTGCAACATAGACAAATAAGACAGCAGGCTGAAGGAGCTATTATAGCATTTAGAAAGTAAGCTGTGGAAGTCAAAAGACATTAAACTTAGTAACAAACGTAGAATATTCCATCAGTTTTGCTGTATGGATAAAAAACACGAGAACAGCAAAAGTAATTAAGGTCGATTGATCGATTAATCTAGGAACCGACATCACAGCATTCGGGACATTCCCATAGGCGCTCCGTCCCCATCCCCAGCAGCCAGCGAAGAGTTCCAACATCCTATAGTACCAGTAGCAATATGATTATATGTCCGTCTCGCCTTTTCTCTGAGCTTCGAGCGTAGGCCAAATCCCCTCGTCACTCCTCGCTACCTCATTCTTGCCAGACCATGATGATCCATTTGCTCCTCCGAGGTGTACACGTGCTCCCACAAGGCTGCAACCACGTCTGCCTTATCATGCATCAATACTCCACCAATTTTTGCAGAGCCAGCCAATCTGTCCGCCTGTTCATTCCCCAGCACGCCATCTTGCCCCGGAAAAAAGATTAAGAATAAACTGCCAACATTCACTAATTGTTGCTTGCTCAAAATGGAATGAATAAAATGGCATGACAACATCGTCAATGTGGAGCTCATGGAGAGAACTAAACATTTATTAGTGAACCAATAGGTGAAGACAAGACCCTGGTTCTATGGATATACGTTGAGAAAACCTGAGAATAACATAATTAGAAAATCTCTGTCTGGAATCTACTGGGATGGGGATTGGGGGTGGAGACAGTGAAAGAAATAAAAACACACGTAGAAGAGATATGGAAACAGAAATGCAATTTTGGAGGGCAGGGAAGGGGCTATACGGATAGACATGGAAGGGGGGGGGGCTCTGAAGTTAGAGATAATTGATTGATTAAAGGCCTATGCCTATACGTGGGATAAAGGGTGATGAAAGAAGCCCAAGACAATTTCAAAATAAACATGTCTTAAATTTGAGACATTTCGGATTGCAGGCGAAAGAATAACATTGTGGGTGCCACAAATGTATTGACATTTCAGACGTTAAAACTGATTACAGGATTACAGTATATCAGACACATTTGTTTACAGCCGGCACGAACTTGCTTCCTGCAGCCATTGATAACAAAATTTAAAAAAAAATAATAATAGTGTTTTCAAGTGTAAACGAATGAAATGTTCATACAACTGTCACTTTGGAAACAAATGATGTGTTTTATTCTTCGTAGCAGTGTTTTACATGGGGAAATAATAGTTGTGTTTACACATTGTGTGAAATTTGATGTAATAGTGCAAGGGGACGTGGTGTGTGTGTTAAAATACTAGTACGACATCGAGAGTATGTGTGTGTAACTGTTGGGAAGCTACGCTGACAAAGGCATGAACGCAGTCGGAAATATTTCACTCGTGACCGGAATGACGTAGTGCAGAAACGAACCTACAACCTTGGGGACGCTATGGAGACATCTTTACTATTTCACCACGAAGACTTCCTCTCCCTCCCCCCGTGTGGTCTCTGCAGCTTTCAATTTGGTAATATACTACCGGTCACATATTGTTATAGACCATTTGGAACTCGATGGGGTGTTATAAATAGAACATCGGTCGCCTTTACGTCTCAGAACATTTCCAGGTACCTCTTTTAGTGTGGGTTAACCTGGGAACCCCGGTCAGTTGCATTAAATCCTCATCGATGGGGTTTCAAACATAATGCCATTGGGCCGTCTAGCAAGCGAGCTACCCACTGCACCACCGAGGCTACTTCAATAAAAGCCCACCATTATCTATGAACGTAGTTCCTAACCATTGACACGTCTGTACACATTACATAAATAACTTAGTCTGAACTGACTTCCGGGTAGACGAGCCAGATTTGAAGATTGTTACTACATTGACAGGTTGGCATTTCAATGATAAATAGAAAGATTAATGTGGCGTCAGAAAGTCTTCTTCAGATGATCGTTTATATTATACATTCATTGTTTCCGCGTCTAGGCGATTGCTTCTGTAATAAATTCACTATGTTCATGCCAAAGATAAATAACTGGAAGGCTTACACACAGGGCATAAACGGGACACAAATGCAGACTTGATTCAAGACAATTGTCGTGTGAACGATGTCGTCCAGGCTAGTCGGCATGGCACTTGCTGGTGATGATGATGATGATGATGATGATGATGATGATGATGAAGAAGATGCTGATGATGATGATGATGATTGTATAAATTATTCTCATTGTCTAATGAATTGTAATGTTTCCTTTTCTACCATCTCATCTCCTTCCCACTGTCGCAGGTGACTAATATTGTTTCTTCCCCTCTCCTTATCCTACTTTCAACGGTGTTTCTAATCTCCTTCGTCTCCCACTGTCGGCGGTGGCCATATTGTTTCTCCTCCTGTTCATCGCTCACTGTCGCCGGTGGCCATATAGTTTCTCTTTTCTCTTGTCTCCCACTGTTGTTGGTGGCCATATTGTTTCTCCTCCTCTTCGTCTCCCGCTGCTGTCCATGTTTCTCCTCTTCTCCGTCTTCCACTGTCGCCTATGGCCATATTGTTTCTCCTCCTCTTCATCTCCCACAGTCGCCAGTGACCAAATTGTTTCTCCTCCTCTTCCTCTCCCGCTGTTGTCCATGGCCATATTGTTTCTTCTCTTCTCCGTCAACCACTGTGGCCGATGGCCATATTGTTTTTCCAACGGTTATCTTCTTCTTATAGTCAATGCCATATAGCGTTAGTCATCATATCTGTCTAGATCTACCCGTCTCATGCACTCTCAATCATTTCTAATAAGATGTTCCTTCAAGTCATGCCAGACAGTCTAGCATCTTCCCTCTTGGTCTTCCCCTGCCCCTCTTCCATTTCTCTCTTTCCCTTTCTAGTGATCTACTCCAGTTTTTCCCCTCTCACTGTGTGCCCAAGCAATGGCACGCTGTCTCCATCTGATGCTAATAACCAGTGCTCTTTGTGAGTCAACTTCTTTCAAGATATGTTCGTTGCGCTTTTATCTGTGTAGGATGTTCTCATCATTCTTTTATAAAACCACAACCCTGCAGCTTTTAAATAATTTCGCACTAATCAGTTGATTGTCCATAATTCAACTAGTATATTCCTCGCAAAATCTTCGACAGGAACTGAAAATATGTTCGGTTCATAAACCACTTTTAGATTACCCCATGTCCACCCCATTTCTCCTGGCTTTACCCACCCTCACAACATTCATACCACCCTCACTTGAAGCACACTACTACGGCCTCGGGGAAACGGTGAAGTTAAATAAACGAGCCCTCATTAGTCGCAAACTGAAATAATGAGATAAAAATCATATTTGTAGGTCAGCAAGGAAATATCTTTGAGCGAAAAGAGTTAACTAAGCATCTAACCAGACTATGGCTCCAATCATGGGTCTCGCAGGCCGTTTCCTCAAATTGGTTTTATTCCGCAGTCATTTTCACTCCTACACCCAGTCCTACATCCTCTCTATGGTGCCACTCCTAGTCTGTTAAGCCTGGTAGATCTATTTATGACATTTTGTTCGAGTCTACAAATCAGTGAAGTGTAATCAGAAGTATTATAAAAGTACAGTTTGCATTGTTTGGGGTTATAACAAGAATAGTCACAATAGGAAACGAAATAAATCCTGGAAGCAAAGTGTTGAGACTTTTAGTAAAGTCGTACATGGTAGTTGCACATTACCAAATACGTATCTACCATAAGTGTTTCTTTTATGGGGGTGGGGGAGGGGTGGCTTAAAGGTACAATGTCTTTCTGTAACTTGAGAAGACCAGGTACCAATCACGGGAAAGAATTTTACACAATGGACCCTGGTATGGCATATCTCCTTTAAATCTTGGTTAGTGGCTTGCTTGCTTGTTGCTTGTGTTCGTTGGCTTGAGCTCCAACGCGAAGTCCTGTATGTCGGATGAAGGCATCCTGTTGTCCAACATCAGTGTGATGTCATACAGGACCTGAGTTTTGCGTGAGTATCCGTTGTCTCATGTCTGGCTTATTGGTGTGCAGACTGGTGGTTCCTCGCCGTACAGGCAGACACTCTCCGACTTCGGAGGAATTGGCGATCCTACTGACTTTAGCCAGGACCCCGAAGGGACCTGTTGCCCAGGACGCTCGACGAGGACGCGTCAATAGGTCTTGGCCAGTATATAACCCGGCCCTGGTGCCTTGGAAACACCTCTGCGTCCCGGGTAGTGGCTTAAGATGAGGTACCTTCTTTCAATATATCCTCACAACTCTTTCTATCCATCCGCGATGTTCTCAGTATTTTTCTATAAACTCACATCTCCGCACCTTCCTACATAATTCCTCACTTTTCTGCTAATCGTCCATGATTCGCGTCAGTACCTCAGGATTGGTTGATGTGTGATTTGCTAGGCATCTGAAAAGAAAGCAGTTTGCCGTTGCTTTCCTTATTGGCAGTGATCAGATTTATCGATGCCCGTAGCTCTATAAAAAGATTTCTGCCTGCTGTCGTGAAACTTGAAACCATCACTAAGAACTGTTTGTAGGTTGCTCTCTAGCTTCATCCACCAACTGCTGTCGTGGTTTCACGTGACCCTGGTCGAATAGCTAAACAGGTACTCCATCTTGCTTAAGGGTATCGCGTAAGCTAGAGGATGGAGGGAAGCATGATACTTCTCCTTTGATAGATTATATTCCTACAAAATACTAGAGTCTACTCCTATCAAATTCCACAACTATTATTTCGATGTATGACAACCTTGGCAGGGGATGCTTCTCTTTAAAGATATGTAGCTGGTCGAGCAGGGGATACTACTTTTTAAGGATACCTAACTGCTGGACTGGGGTTGCTACTCTTTAAGGACATCCTAGCTGATTAAGCTGGGAATGTTACTCTTTAAGGACACCTAGCTGGTCGAGCAGGGATTCAACTCTTTAAGGACATCTAGCTGATCGAATCATCCAAGTGCAGCTGTTTCCTTCAACGATACGGAGACACCATTTAGAGCTGACGAGACTGAATACTATAACTTTCAATTTTTCCTTGCTGTCTACTGTATACCATTTCATCTGATTTTGTGTGGTTGACTTATATGAAAGCCAATCAATACTTATGAATGTTTTCATATTGTAAAATGAAATAGGAAATTACGTAACATTTGGTTAGTGTAGTCAAGCAGAAATCCACCTAACATCAAAGCCATAGATGCATTAACAGTATTAAACAGAGCTGTATTTTGTACTTTTATTATAATTCTAATCTCATATATGGAGAAATAAATTTCACCTGGTTCAACCTGCTGTCTCAGCCTTGATTATAATTAAGGTGGTTCATAGTGCTAGGTTAATTGGTTTGTTGTTTTCTGGAGTTTGGATTCTGTCGACTAGTACATGCCTGACAGGTATTCTCCTCCCCGCTGTCTGCCTTTGCTGGTTGGTGTGATGGTTTCTCCTGGTGATTGGTGACCTCTGCACTGTATGATGGTGTTGCTTTCTCTTCTATTTCCTAGTTCTTCTTTGATTATTATTACAATGAGGAGTCTCTGTGGCGAAGTTGTCAAGCCATCTGACTCAGGCTCCGAAGGTTGTAGGTTCGATTCCGGGCTGCGTCCTTCGGTTCATGAGTGCATTTTTTAAAGACTCCTGAGGGTCGTCGCTGGAGCTACAGAGTTTGTGCTTTGTACGACGCTTTCGGCAGTTCGCTGCGAAAAGAGACTGAGCCATATGGGATTAAAGATCCGGTGCAATGAAGTCGACCCTGTCGCGACTTTTTTGAGGAGTCACTACTATAAATACACAATGATGCATGTCTCGGGGTTATGGAGTCGATACGAAGACGTCAAAGAAACTTGAGGTCTCGGAGATTTTGCTTCTTCTTAGAATGCAGTGAATCTCACAGACGGCTAAGAATACCAGTATCATAATATCCATCATCAACATCCAGTGGCGAGACCAGTGGAGAACTTAGCTCTCATAACAGTCACTCGAAATATTCCTCTGTCACAAGCCAGTTGTCCCACCTCTATTGCCGTAATGTATAAATTATTTATCACATCTTGAATCCATCTTCGTTGTGGTCTTCCTGTTCCAAACTATTTTAGTTTCTTCGATTGTGTTTGTCTTTCTAAGCCAATCTCTTTCAGCATTGAGCTCTCGTTGGATGGATCCTTCCGTTCTCCTTTTCTTCTAATGCATGTGTCATGCATTTATATTAAATATAAATCAAAGTATTGCAGGAGGATAATTCACAAAGATATGATTACCCATATGAGGAGAAGACAATCGTTAGTTTGATTGTTATGAGATGAGAGTGGGGCTTGTGTGACAATCAGAAAGGTTTAGGGTATTAGTGACAAATATGTGCATAAGATATCAGATTGACACGGTCAGCAGTCGAACAAAGAAAACAAATTGTTTTAGGGTGACGTGATAGCTCCGGGCTCGACATAGTGCATGATGTGCATGACCACATAAAACTTGCAAGTGTCTGTATTGGAGGTTTTCCCCATAAATTTTCCATGCTGGAAAGTACGTGCACCACATTGCACTGGCGGACCCTCAGTTGTCGATAACTTCCGCTAAAGTGGCCGGATTTTACCGCTTTGTAATCAACTTCTGCTGCACACAAATATCACTTTTTCTGTGGTCTTAAAATAATGTTAACCGAGCACTCAAGTGAAGAAATTTGGGATCGAAAGTTTAGACCTAATCAGTCTATATTTTATGTTAATTATTTGGAGTAGTGAAGAAGAAATGTGTGTGATTTTTCTGGCCAAATTTCTCTCTTCACGGGCAAAATTAGAAATTGTATTTATACAAAATAGCTTTGTGCATATCGAAATCTCCTTTTGTGCTGTTGGTTATAGTGTTTGTTGGTTATTCTGTCTCGTGTATTGCCATTTATTTCTGATAACGATATTCCTTCAAGTCGTGATGTCAGACTGTCTTGTATCTTTTCTCTCGGTCTCCCAATGTCCCTCTTCTCCTCCAACTTGCCCCTTGTCATGTCGTACTCCAGCTTCCCACTTCTCCCGATGTTCCCGGAGAATGTGGACTGTCCACTTCTTCTGATGTTCCCAGAGAATGTGAACTGTCCACTTCTCCCAATGTTCCCAGAGAATGTGGATTGTCCGCTTCTCCAAATGTGCCCAGAGAATGTGGATTGTCCGTTTCTCCCGATGTTCCCAGAGACTGTGGATTGTCCGCTTCTCCCGATGTTCCCAGAGAAATGTGGACTGTCCACTTCTCTCGATGTTCCCAGAGAATGTGGATTGTCCACTTCTCCTGTTGTTCCCAGAGAATGTGGATTGTCCACTTCTCCCGATGTTCCCAGAGAAAGTGGACTGTCCACTTCTCCCGATGTTCCCAGAGAATGTGGATTGTCCACTTCTCCTGATGTGCCCAGAGAATGTGGATTGTCCACTTCTCCTAATGAGCTCAGAGAATGTGGATTGTCCACTTCTCCTAATGAGCCCAGAGAATGTGGATTGTCCACTTCTCCCGATGAGCCCAGAGAATGTGGATTGTCCACTTCTCCCGATGAGCCCAGAGAATGTGGATTGTCCACTTATCCTGATGTAGCCAGAGAATGTGGATAGTCCACTTCTCCCGATGAGCCCAGAGAATGTGGATTGTCCACTTCTCCCGATGTTCCCAGAGAATGTGGATTGTCCACTTCTTCTGATATCAACTTCTGATACGAATAGGCAGTTCGCGATCAAGTTAACTTCTTTCAGCATATCGTTATAGTGACTTTATTTCTCCATGGTGTTCTCATGATTCTTCTATGAAACCATTTCTCTGCAGTTTTCACATACTTCCTACTAGCCTGTTAATTGTCCATTACTACCTTCCTTACATCAAGATTGGCTGCACGTCAAATTATACATTTTAATGTTAGGGCAGATGTGAACTGTTGTCCTCATGGACCCTGCTAATTGTCGTTTGACAAATGCTATGTATTACAGTATTCTGACATGGTGGAATTTCTAACAGTTAAACAATCAAATGTCCTTACAACAATCAGGTGCTCTAGAATCGACAGAATTTCTATGTTTGCAGTAAGACGGGGTATATAATCAGAAAATAAATAACTAACAAGTAAATAAATCGACATTGATAGCATAGGCGGACAACTTGTGAATGTTTTTGTGGAACATTTATCATCATCACCCAGATCCTTGCCGGCTGGCGTGGGCGATCATCACCTTGTTTTTAAAAATCAAACGCAATCATGTTGTTTTTTTTTAATAGCACCAGTGTACAGCGTAGAAACGTCAATTGACTTTGGCTTTCAGGTCGACATAGGCTCAAATGGGTACCAAGGTATGTCCTGGGAAGCAGAGGCGGTCGGTGTGTCACTCACCACAACGTCCATCAAGTTATAGTTGTGTTGTTGAGTTGAGATAAGAACCGATATCACTGCACTCAAGACATTCCCATATGCGCTCCGTCCCTTCGTTCAACAGCCAGCGAAGAGACAGTACTAATCGTTCCCACCGCTATCTGATTGAAAGTTCTCCTGGTCTTCCCTCTCAGTTTTTACACTACCAAAACCCCTGCCAATCCCCCGCAATCTCATCCTTTCCACATACGGGTTCCCAATCTGTTTCTCCACCTGATCCCACAGGCGCACGACCACCTCCCCCTTGTCCAAATTGTAATCGACCACCAAGAGATGCATTCCCTGTCAGCCTATCAGCCTGTTCATTCCCCCGCACTCCCTCATGCCAGGTCGAAAAATCCAAACAATTCTTACAGTCTGTGACTTCTGAAGCGAGGTAAGCCATTCCACACTAAACATTCTTTTCTCCACTTTACTAAGCATACTCCTTGAGTCCGTGATGAAGACAGTGTGTGCTGCAGTTATCTCCTCTAACCAACGGAATGCCGCTGTGACCGCTTCCACCTCCATTCATCAAGTTCGAATGGTCTATATAAATGTGGGGCTAAAACCATATATCTAACAAACAAATACACTCCAAGGCGTACGAAATGGTACCTTTGTGTTTTACTTACACTGGCGGGTGACACAAGGAAGTGTCAAGCAAATATAAACGGTGTCCGTCCGCATAAAACTGTTTGTCCATTGACATTTATCATTCGTTGCTGTTCGAGATAGGATGAGGCCACTGTTATAAACTGAATGATAAATCTAGCAATATCATCATAAATGGCCTTCCAAATTCACATTTATATTTGTGGGCGAGAAAATGGCAGAGACGAGGAAATTGCACCATTATACAGTGTAGACTCTCTGAATGGAGAATGTTTTGAGCAATCAGTTGGCTTTCCCGTGCGCAGAATGGCGTTGAGCCGGTGGACACATCGTCATTCATACTCATGCCTTACCAAATGTGTTAATAAATAGTCTATTTGCACCAACCATATGCTATCAATGTCAAACTTATCCAAAACGTACATATCCAAAATCAAGAAGAGATGCTTGAGAAGAGCTGCCAATGTAACTCGAGACCGAGTAAGAAATGGTGTTACCAGAAGCAGTGGGATCAACACCTGGTGCCAGATATATTGAAAGGCAAAAGATCAAATGGTTTGGTCATCTCGTTAGAAAGAAACACCATCAGCTACCACCACTGGCGCTACACCAAAGATAAACTGATACGAGAGCTAAAGAACGCCCGAGAATAAAATGGATTGACGACATCAAAGACATTGTACTGTATAATCACACGGAATGACACTATCCAGTGCCACCCAGCGTGCTCTGAAATGCCAACTATTCCTCCCTACGACGCTTGACGACAAAGTTGAAGACGAAACTGATGATGTGATGACGAAAATATACAGAAGAAAAAAGTGTATGACGTGAATTGTAGGAAGTCAGGGAACTTGTAACTTGCGTTTTCTAACCCTGCGTGGTTATGGAGTGCGTCAGTAAGGCAGGAACAACATCTGCGAGGCTTCTTCCTACGTAGACGGCGAAGTTCTCCGATATCTTCTGTCAAATCATTCGGACACTGTGCGATTTATGCCAGATTTTTCTTTTCTTGAACTACTTAACAGTAAATGCCCTCGATATCACTTCGGCCACACAATCTGTAGAGTAAGGTGATGCATAGTTTGTTTGTTTTTTTTTTAAATTCGCATATCCTTTTACAGGACATCGCTGTCAACAGCAGCATCTTTCAACTGTCGATTTCTTGGCAAGATTACGCTCAGTAGTTTGCCATTGCTTTCTGAGCGGCCGGCTCATTTATCCCGCAAGTCACCAGTGGGGGACGAACCGCTCCCAGTTCTCGCCCGCTACGAGATAAACGGGATTACGCAGAAAGTGTTGTAACCCCTCGGCCAGAGAGGCCGGTGATGCATAGTTAGTTATATATAAACAGCAAGGCGCTGCACATCTGTGACGCTTCCTGGTTTTATCAGGTAATATTACGAAGAATTGGTAGTTTTGTTGTCGGCTTCTGTGTCTCTGGGGCTAATAAACGCAGTTTCACAATCCGGACATACCGGGTTCGAAGTCAGTCCCATGCAATTTGGGAGCAGATTGTTGTATAAAGGTATATGAGTCAGGTGTTCAGAAAGCAATGTAACACTATTAAATGTTTTTTAAAAAAACTGCCTAGAAAATCACATACATCCAATAAATTCTGAGGTTGGTTGTGATGCCCTGTAAAGGATATGCAATTCGCTGAATGGCTAGTTTCTTTAATTTACCATTTATTCCTTTTGTCTTGAAGTCGTGGCTAAATTCTTTCATTTTTGAACAGTTAAAACAACATCAGATTAAAGGTATCTTCCTTATCCTTCTACTACTTTACCATCCCTCTCCTTCTACTTTTCCTTCTTCTCTGCCCCTTATTTGCCTTTTTGTATCAGCTTAAGAAACGATACCGGTAGCTAGCTTTGTGTGTACTTCCTGCCTGGGTGATTTTCACAGTCGCAGTTATAGCAATACATTCTAGGCGAGAGTGACCTCGTTTTTTTTTTTTTTTGTTGTCTAAGTGTTTGAGCTGTGTGAGCCACCGCCTTGTAGTAATCGTATTGTATGACCGAATCATTTTACCTACTTATTTTGTAATTAGTCAGCACTTGAGCTGTCTGTAAAATGTTGACGAGAGCAATCAATCAGGTGCCGTCTCCACAATGAAGGTTGGCTGCAATAGATCTCCATCACTGTCTCTCGCCCTGACTGTATATTCTGTCTGACTGATGTTCGTCCATCTCTTGATGTTATCTTCCCACTTGTATCGTTGTCTACTTCTTGCTCGCTTGCCCTAAGCCTTGCTCTCCTGTATGGTTTTTATAAGAGTATTATGTCTTTCAGCGTGGTCGAAATATTTCACTTGCCTTTTTTTTAAAATGTCTTTCATCAACTCTCTTTTCATTCCCAGTTTTTCTAGAACCTCTGTATTTGATTGTTTTTGTTTCCATGAAATTCCACGAGAGCGATATATCTGTTCAAATTTATCAAATTATCTAAATCTACTGTCAGCATTGCATGTCGGACAAGTGCATAGGTGCTCAAATCTCCTCAGAATATCTACGAGTGTGTGTGTGTGATCAGTTTGTTGTTGGTTAACTAGTTCTATTGTATGCCTTACTAGTCTTGCATCTTCCCGCTAGACCGCTGCCAGGGCCTACTGTTTATGTATTTTAAAATAAGAACAAGGAGCGACAAGGATGTCTTTAGTCACTTGTTGACTGGATTATGAAAACTACAATAACAATTACCATAAATGGATTCCAATGAACTCTGACGGGACGGCTTGATGATCTGGACTTCACTAACAACATGGTCCCAAACCCCACCCCTCCACCCCTTTTCCGTCTTCCGCGTCTCACATACTGTATAAGCTGCAATATAAAATAAAAACATTTGATGGGAGGTCACAATAATTACGTCTAAAAATGCATAGAAGAAAGCAAAGACATTGATAATAAAGCAACCAAATTTTAACTCGACTTCCTTTGGTGAAATCTCTCTTCCATATATATTGTAGCAATGTAGATCTTAAACATATGAAAGCTGGCAAAGCCCCCGGTTCAGATAACATCACAACAGAAATGATTAAAGCTTTAGAAGAATATGGAATAGATCAAGTCACCAGACTGCTGAACTCGTTATATGATACCAGACATATACCTTCTGAATTATGTAATTCTGAATTTATTGCAATCCCAAAGAAATCAGGAACCTTGGAATGTGATCAACATAGAACAATTAGTATAATGAGTCACATCACAAAGATTTTGCTACGAATTATTATGCAAAGAGTGTGGAAGAAAATACAACCTGAAATAGGGGAAGAACAATGTGGGTTTGTGGAAGGAAAGGGTACAGTAAATGCTGTGTATTTGCTGCGAACAGTTATTAATCGTTCTATAGAAGTAAACAAAGATATAAATCTTTGCTTTATTTACTACACAAAGGATTTCGATAGAGTAAAACATGTCAACATGGTAGATATGCTTGCAGATCTACAAATTGATGGGAAAGACTTTCGACTTATAAAAAAAACATATATTGGAAACAACAAGCTGCCATAAGGATTGATAATGAAGTGAGACAATATCAGCCCATTAAGAAAAGTGTTAGGCAGGGATGTGTAATGTCTCCAGATCTTTTTCACCTATACAGTGAAACTATTTTCAGAAATGTAGAAGATATAAATGGAATCAGCATTGGAGGACGAAATATCAATAACATTAGATATGCAGATGATACAGTATTGATTGCAGACAATGAGCAGGAACTGCAACAATTAGTAGACGCGGTTGTTGCACACAGTGAACAACTGGGATTAGAATTAAATTGTAAAAAGGCACAGATTATGGTCGTTACTAGGAAGAACGAAATACCACAATGTAATATACAAGTAAATGGGAATATTCTTCAACAAGTGAATCGGTACAATTATCTCGGAACAGTCATAACATCTGATGGGAGATGCCTTGTAGAGATTAGAATAAGTATCGCCATGGCGAAAGTAGGCCTTAGCAAGATGAAAAACAAACTGACCAATAACAAGATGTCAGTTGAAACGAGAAAAAGAATGTTGAGGTGCTACATAGAGCCTGTTCTTTTGTATGGATGTGAAACTTGGACAATGAGCAGTCAAGCTGAAAAACATCTGATGGCTGCAGAAATGTGGTTTCTGAGGAAAATGCAAAGAATACCATGGACAGACAGAAAAACCAATGACCAAGTACTACAGGAGACACATGAAAACCGTAAATTGATTAGAGAAATTAAACGTAGACAGTCAAAATTGTTTGGACATGTTATGAGAAGAAATGGATTGGAGAACTTGGTGACAATTGGCAAGATCGAAGGGAACAGACCCAGGGGAAGACCGAGAAGTAAATACCTGGATGGCTTGGCCACATGGCATGGTCGAGACAGGAACACTGAGCTGATCCACGACTCTGGTGATCGATTGAAATGGCGAGTCATGACCGCCCACGCTTTCCGGCATGGCACATGATTGATTGATTGATTGAATGTAGATCAAGAAAGGGAGAACAACAACTGATATTAAAACATGAATTCAAAATGTGCAGCTTGTAGAAATAAATACACTAATATTAAAATAAACGAATATTAATATATGAATTCAAAATGTGCAGCTTGTGGAAAGCAATAAACGAATTCCAACTAATTCAAGAAGAGGGGAGGAAAATACGCTGGCGCTGGATAGAACACATACAAAGAAAACATGCTAATAGTACATCTAGAAGGTATATTAATCGGACAGCCACAATGAGCAAAAGATTTCAATTGAAACGGAAAAAGAGTGTTGAAGTGCCACACAGAACCTGTACTTTTGTATGGATGTGAAGCGTGGACAATGAGCAGACAAGTTGAAAACCTCTGATGGCTGTGGAAATGTGGTTTATGAGGAAAATGCAAAGAATACCATGGACAGTTTTTTGGCATGTTATGAGAAATGCCGGCTTCCTGGCAGAGGGGTAAGCAGCTTTCTCCTCTACTCCCGAATACTCTCGTGGTTGACGTGAGCGCACGAGAATTAGAAGTTGTTCGAGTCGCGCCAGTGACTTATGAGAGTATGGAGCCGGTCGCTCAGAAAGTCGTGGCGTGCTGATGAGCGTAATCTAGCCTAGGAATCAACATACAGCTGAAAGATGCTGGTGTTGACCGCAATATCCTGATTCAGGATGGAAACGCGGAAAAAAAAATGTTATGAGAAGTGACTTAAAGAACTTGGTGACGACAGGCAAGATCGAAGGGAAAAGACCAAAGGGAAGACCGAGAAGTAAATACCTGGATGGCTTGGCCACATGGCATGGTCGAGACAGAAACAGGGCGCTGATCCACGACTCTGGTGATTGATCGAGTGAGATGGCAAACATGACCACCCATGCTTGTCGGCGTGGCACATGATGGATGGATGGATATTCTTCAGATAGCTTACTATTGTATGTGTGGGAGCTTTAGGAGATTGCTGTTTTATGTGTGAGTGTTGGTGGTATCTACGCTTTGCTGAGGAGCTTTGGTCAAGCGGGGATAAATAAGAGCGTTAAAAATAGATGAAATGGTATAGAAATGTGAGAGCTGTCACATACACTGTCTGGTGGGCATTCTTAAGGCTTTAAAACAAAGAGGTAAATAACCAGGAAGTTGAAATGTATGGCAAGCCCCGAGAGAAGAACCAGCGTTTAGGTAAATGACTTGATAACTGCCAAAGAACCAGGAGGTGAATGTGCGACATGTTCGCCAAAAATCTATAATTTAGATAATGTCTACTAGAAAATTTTGTTTAGAAATTCTCTCAATAGAAGCTGGAGGAGGAGGCGGCGGAGATGATAGGGGAGGACGTCGACGAGAAGAAGGTGGAGAAGAAGAAGAACGAGTTGTAGGGAAAAAGAAAAGCAGAGGAAACGACGGAGAAGAAGAAGGATGTAAAATAATAAGCAAATAGAAGATAAAATTGCTTCAGAGTTGAAAATTGTTAACATAAAAAGGTAATATTCACTTCATTACTCGGCCAGGCTGTTTGCTTGTCAGCTCAAGACAAATAGACCTAGATTTTTTGTCCAATAAATCGCTATGGATTTATATGTGACAGTTTTTATTCTTTCTAGGGTGGCGTCTTCTCAGACAGACTTCACTCTTCTTCTTCTTCTTCCGTCTTTTTGGGAATGTGCGTCACACCTGGTTATGCACCTCAAAGGTCGGCGTGTCCGACTTCTGCATGCATTTGTTTAAGGTTTTGGATGTATGTTGGTCAGTCCGCACATGTGTGTTGGTCAGCCAGTAGAAGTTTGTTGGTCGGTCTAAAGATGTGTTGGTCAGTCTGCAGATGTGTATTGGTCAGTCTGCAGATGTGTATTGGTGAGTCTGCACATGTGTATTGGTCAGCTATCAGACTGTATTGGTCAGTCTGCAAGGTGTGTGTTGGTCAGTCTGCAGATGCGTGTTGGTCAGTCTGCAGATGTGTGTTGGTCAGTCTGCAGATGTGTGTTGGTCAGTCTGCAGATTGTATTGGTCAGTCAGCAGATGTTGATTGAAGTCGTAACTACACTACGTCCAGGTAGCAATTCTCTCCCGCTCTGTGTTAGTCAGACCCAGGTTTCCATCCATACCTGTGTGGTGTAGTTATTTCATGAACGTCTGTTGTTACATTATGCCTTCCAGTACTGTCAATAGCAAGCCTCCAAGTTTTATAGTTTTACCAAGTTAAATTGCATCTGCCTGGCGAAACAATGGTTAGGGTTCAATACCCAGCAGTGACAGGACTGTTTTCTTCGACTAATACGGCTCAGGTGACGACCCAACCTCATTAACATGGACTCCAGACAATTTTCAGAGTTGCCTGGGAAGGAAGGGTGACGAGGGAGGCAACTGGCCATGCCATCTCATATGTCAATGCCTAGAATATATGAAGGCTAACACTTAATACCCCAGCGACAGTATGTGCTGTGGGACAACCTGTATCTGAGGCAGCCATGTTTGTGTATAAAGGGGACTTCTACACGCCTCAGTTGTATTGGGTTTATGGTGTGCATAGACTACTCGGTGGCACATGATCGTGATGTGACCGGTACCACCCTGGCTGTCGTTACTTCAAAGGACATTTCCCAGTACTCGTTTTATAACTGGGTTGACCTGCGAGCGAAGGTCAATTTTAAACGGAATTCCCGCCCACTTATGTTTACGTTTTCAATGGAGGTTTCGAATATATGAACATCCAGCCGGCCAACGAGTATCCATGTTTATATACTTTGCAGTAATTTAATAATTTCTCTGTCTCTTTCTGCCTGTTTATCTGATGGTTTTCTCTGTTCTCTTCATTGATAACATCATGCGATTACACGGCGTCTTGAAGAATATACGGTTTTTATTTTAACTATCCTGAATTATAGCCTATGATTTATAGAAGTATGTGTCAGGTGTATGCTGCAGTCAAATAGTTGTGTTCTGTTTTGTAGCTCAGTGCGTGTGTTACTGGGTTGTATAATTGTTTCTCTCGGAATGTTGTTTTTTTTTAATTTTATTTTTCAAAGTAAAGTAATCCTATACCTGAATTTAGGTTCACGGCGACCATTATAACATACTGACTTCTACTTCTTCCTTTTCGTCTTTCTTTCGCAAGAAACTGATTGTCTATATCTGTAATCTTGTTTCTTGTATAACTTCAAATCTTTTGTTTTAGTTCACTCAGTGGCCTTTACAGTTTATTTTCCACTGTTGTTTCTCTAGGCCAGAAAGATATGTCGTATTTTTGGGCAGTCTTGGAGTGTGTGATCTGCTGTCTGTTGCGTCAGTCTACACGTGCACATCGCTGATTTGCCAATCTCAAATTTTGTGTACATATGGTTGCATAGTCTATTGCGTCCTGTTCTGAGGCGCAGAATAATGATTTGTTCTAGTCTGTACATAAAATAGTAATCGTCGTGTGCTGGTGTCGATAGCTTTCTGATTGGGTTGATTATTCTTTTCGTTTGGTGATATGTGACTGGTACATTATTTCCTGGACAGAAAGACAATAAAATACAGAGGTTCTATAAAAACTGGGAATTAAAAGAAAGTTGATGAAAGGAATAAACAAAAGAGGCACGTTAAATATTTCGGCCATGTTAAAAGACAATACTCTTATAAAAATCATACTGGAGGGTAAAGTCCACAACAAGCGAGCAAAAGGTAGACAACGATACAAGTTGATAACATCAAGAGGTGGAAGAACAGCAATATGACAGAATGTACAATTACGACGAGAGACAGACAGTGTCGCAGATTCATCGCAGCCAAGCTTCATTATGGAAACGGCACATCATTGATTGATTGACAGGTATACGTCAGGTCTGTTGAACCTTCCTTAGCTAGTTCACCAGCTCTCTCGTTTCTTGGTACTCCACAGTGATATAGTATCCACTGTATGGTGACCTTAATACTGACTGTCTAGTTCCGATAGTAGTATCCGTAGTACTGGCAATTTCCCAGACCGCAGTGCCTGAATTATTGAGTCATATAAACTGTTTTTTTTTTCACGAAGTCTCCCGTCTTGTAACCTCGAGTGTGGAGGTACCATATAACCGGGCATTATTTTCGCATCCTCGCAGATGATGTCTCCATTTGTCGATCAAATTGAGGTCTCCTTCAGGAAATTAAACCCAAGACTCCGACAATAGTCAGTTTACATACTACTGTTCGAGTACGGCGTGCCTGCAAATATTTGGTTAATAAATTCGTTCAGGAGGCTCGGCAAGTATGTGATGCCATGAATGAACATGTCACTGCTCATTGGTGTTACCAGCCATTAAGATAGCGTGTAGTACCCAATAATGGTATGCTTAAGAGAGCGGAGTAAATAACATCTAAGACTAGTTATCTGTGGGTCTGAGCCACCTCAGTTTAGGCGGAGTTCATTGTAATCTTTTACATGACCCAGCGACTGATATTCTGTTGGGAAGCTTCTGGTCATGTTGGATGACATTGCTGTCTGCTCTTCAAACAACATGAATAAGCCAGGAATACCCCAAAGCTATTACATTCACGTGCGCAATAGATTAACTAATAATACAGACTAATGAAAAACAAGGAACGAGTAGAAATTAGAGGGATTTTGTTTTAGACAACGGTAAGAATTGAAAACTGAGCACATCGATATTCGAAACTGCTACTCGCTAAAGGAACAAATGTATTTCGACTTAGATCAATTATGCACCCTAACTAGTGGCATCACATGCCAGGCCTATCATTCCCCTGTATCTTCTACTGTGTTACTAAGTTGTCGCAGCGTAGATATAGACAAAATGATAGCCACATACTATGTTTCATCATCTTCTTCTTCTTCTTTTTCTGCTGATATTTGTTCTCCTCCTTCCTCCTCCCCCTTCTTCTTCTTCTTCTTCTTCTTCTTCTTCTTCTTCTTCTTCTTCTTCTTCTTCTTCTTCTTCTTCTTCTTCTTCTTCTTCTTCTTCTTCTCCTTCTTCTTCTTCTTCTCTGCTGCTGTTTTTTTCTCCTACTTGTTCTTCTCTTCCTCCTTCTCCTCCTCCTCCTTCTCCTCCTTCTTCTTCTTCTTCTTCTTCTTCTTCTTCTTCTTCTTCTTCTTCTTCTTCTTCTTCTTCTTCTTCTTCTTCTTCTTCACTTCTCCTTCTTCTTCAGTTACCTGATCCGGCACAGACATCGGTTATGATGACTCTCCAACCGTCTCTCTTAATTGATAATTTGATGAAAACGGTATTGCTGATATTAGAGTTTCTTTTCCTCTAGGAGCCACGCCTTCCATCGCCATTCTGCCTAACCTACCGTGACGTTCAATACGTCCAAAGTATTAGTTTCCGACACCTGATACTGTCTATGAACGAATTCCTCCCCTCCCCCCCCCCCCCCCCCCCCCCCCCCCGATATTCAGGTCTTGAAGAATTTCAGTATCTTTCATTTTTGTTACCCACGAAGAATTCTTATGTAAAATTTGAGCTCGAAAGTCGAAATTTTCTTTTTTTTGATGATTTCAAACAGATCCATGACTCACGCCCATAGAATTGAATAATATTAATCCAAAATTGTGTGTTTTACTTTAAGGTTACTACGCGCCACGCAAATAAGCGTGGGCGACCATGGTTCGATTCTTTGGCGATCACGAGACTGTCGTATCAGGTCTGTGTTCTTGTCTGTTTATGGCATATGACCACCCATCTAGGTATTTATACGTCTTACTCCTTGTCCTTGTCCTATCTTGTTTGCCATATATCATTAAGTTTTCAAGAGTCTATGCCCTCGTAGTATATGCAAACAATCGTGATTGCCTACGTCTAATTTCTTTAATAAGTTTATGGTTATTTATGTTACTTATACTATCCTATGTGAACCAAACACCTGAAGCTATTAAAGTATAATCCGTATCTGTTTTCTTTTAACTCAGTTATAGCATGTAAGCAAGCATCGTGAACTGCATGTTCCAAAAAATGGCGGCCGGCTGGTTGCCGAACTAAGGCATGCCTTATGCAGTAATGTGTGGCTGCTGCTTTTCTAGTGACTACCGCTTCCACCGACGGTGAACTATTTTTCGTGGCGGTCTATTGTGCATAGTATACCTGTGCGGGCTGTTGGTTTGTCAAGACTCCATTCTGTTTCACTTTTCACACGGGGCATTGGGAAGCATTTTGTGTAATATTCACTGGCACAGAAACGGAGCATTATGGGGTGACCTTTTGTCTTGAAGTTATAACCGCGATGTAACTAGCTAATGTAAGCAAGCAACGTAAGGCGGACGCTTTTATGTAGATGATTGAGGAATGTGATGATAATCTAATGAGCGCGGTGGTATGATGCCACCCGTACATGTTCACAGACTATTCAACACTGGACTGGTAATGTAGTCAGTACCACCCCAGCCTCGCTTACTACCCAGGACATTTACTGGTACCGATGTTAGGCTAGGTCGACCTGCGAGCCAAGGCCAGTTTTAAATGCAATCCCCATTCTGACGGATTCGAACACACGACCACAGGCAGGCAGGCAGACGTGCTAGGTTCTGCGCTGCCTCGTCCCTAACGATTACCTGGCCTGAATCATCATCATCATGTACCATGCCGATAAGTGCGAGTGGTCATGTTTCGCCATCTCACGCGATCATCAGAGTCATGTGTCAGCTCTGTGTTCAGGCGTGAATAAAAATTTAGTTGTATATCCTTTACAGGACGTATCAGTCAACCCCAGCATATTTTGACTGCTCGTGATTCCTGGGCAAGTTTACGTTCAGTAGTTTGACATTACTTTCTCTGAGCGACCCGCACCCTTACCATTTCATTAAAAAAAACCAACGCAAGGCCGTCTGCTGCCAAACTAAATCAGCCGTGTTTCGAACGCAGTACGCTGGATTGCAAACTGCGTCCGTAACCTTTTCGCCACGGAGAGCTAACTTTAAAAATAAAGCTAGTAAAAAATCGATATTTTTGGGCGACATGTAGATCAATGATGCTCCATTTCCCAAGTGACGTGGCTAATATTGGGTCATTGACGTTTTCGAAACGAGAGCTAGAATAAATGCAGAGGAGGTTTCTGACAATGAATCTTTAAGAATTCTTGAAGACATGAAGAAACCCGGCCCGTGCCTTATCCATTGTCTTCCCTGTAGCGCTTCGTTTTATGACAGGGAAGTCCCATAGAAAACATTTCACATGTGGCGGGCCGTAGGAAATGGGACAGGCTGAAGCGTGGGTCTGCGATACGTTAAAATTGTGATATCTAGGTTCACTGCTTGCGGGAGATGGAAATATTTGATGAGATAAATGTCACTAATGCAGTGCCGAAGGATAATGTATTGCCAAATTTGACCCGCCATTTGGATAGAAGGACTATACATCCCGTTACTACTGTCATCGTATTATGTATTTTATTTCGTGGTATCGTCTGCAATTTTAATACTCACCGAACGGAAATGTACATGATATTTCTTGTTCATTTGATGGTGAATCATGCTTGGTCAAACCCTACTTTTTGTGTGGCACTGAATCGGGTAACTGATTTAGTGCCGAAGGATATTATATCGCCACATGTAACCTCCCATTTCGAGAGAAGGGTGATATATTGCATGCTAGTGTCATCGTGTTATTTGGTTTGTTTCGTGGTATCTTCCACAATTTCAAAAGTATATGAACGGAAATTTACATTATACTACTCGTTCATGTGATTGTGCACAATGTTTGGTTCAAGTTTACTTTTTGTTTGGTACTGAATCAGTTAAAGGGCAGTTAAAAACCACACAATGCTCTGCAAAAACTAAACAGAACACATTATCCCTGTGGATGGCAACTCCTTGCAGATTAATATCCAAAATGTTGCTTATTCGGTCATGGTATTATTAACCTGAGACTAAGACGGGCCCTAATAATTCAAACTTCTCTTTTTATGTTGAACGGGGTAAGGGTAATAGAAAAAAAGATGGATGGAAGGACAACGAAAGTCAGAGTGCAAAGTAATTAGTAAAGGTCCCCTTTTCACGCCTTCGGGCGCACTGGGTGTAGATGCTAGGCCGGTATTTGTTATAGACCAAGCCGCTCTTGGTGAGTGATGAGGTCAGTATACCGCCGGACACCCTTACTTTCCAAGACTTGACCCGGAATCTAGTTCACGTTGCATTTATTTACATTCGTATCCATCCCGATGAGGGTTGAATCCATGACCACCAGGCCGACAGCCGAGCTCAGAGTAGAAAGTGCGTGCATATTTCCCGTGGCAACTTACCGATGTCATCAGCATATATGCAGCTTTAATTATATGCTACAGAAGAGCATTCCAAATTCAGTTCACGAAAACTAGTATGTACATACATATCTAACAAAAAATTAGTATTATTCAAGACTAGTTATTAAGACAAATGACTGACTAACTGGCACCTTGCCGTCTTGACAGACGAAAGTTTGTAAAATGGAGTTATATATCTCCATAAAACAAAGCCTGGGATGAATTGTGAAGACCATGTTTGGCCCATGCAGCATGATCCCTCTCTAGGCCTGCCTAGTTTGCTCCAGAGAAAAGGTAACACCAATACATATGGAACAAGACAAGCTGCAGAGCTGCCGGGTGAGCAAAGCATTACTCTTACTGTCCGCTTCTCGGAGCTTCCATCCTAAACTAATTGCAGAGATGGCTTAGGGCTTGGACTGCCCTGCCATAATATTCAGTCTTTAGGTTGCATTTCCTCGCACTATGGTAAGTTAAGGCAAATATATTTGAGGATAATTAAATATTTTGGGTTTGTAAAAAAAACATGCTTGTCTGGAACAGATAATTATTGGGGCAGGCATACCTGGGAAGCGGTGAAGAGATAGACCCCAACGTGGATGGATTCAGGATGTGATAGATAATTTACACATATAGACAGATAAAGTACATATAGAAAGATAATTTACACATAGAAGATAATTTAGACATATAGAAAGATAATTTGCACATATAGAAAGATAATTTACACATATAAAGATGCTTTACACATATAGAAAGATCTTTACATATATGTGAGGATAATTTACATACAAGTATAAGAAGATAATTTACACATCCATCCATCATGTGCCAAGCGTGGGCGGTCATGTTTTGCCATCTCACTAGATCACCAGAGTCGTGGATCAGCTCCGTGTTTCTGTATCGATCATGCCACGTGCCCAAGCCATCTAGGTATTTACTTCTCGGTCTTCCCCTTGGTCTCTTCCCTTCGATCTTGCCAGTTGTCACCAAGTTCTCCACATATTACACAATTACTGCACTACAATTTACACATATAGAAAGATAATTTACATATATAGAAAGATAAACACATGGGCAGAATATAACAGTGTAAACTTCACATAATGTCAAATGACAGAGTGGATTAGAGAGTCAAGATCGCGGATGTCTACCGTAGACCTAGCACGACGAGATGATGATGAAGAAGAAGAAGAAGAAGAAGAAGAAGAAGAAGAACAACAACAACAACAACAACAACAACAAAAACAACAACAACGAGGAGGAGGAGGAGGGTCGGAAGAAGAAGAAGAAGAAGAAGAAGAAGAAGAAGAAGAAGGGGGAGTGTCGGAAGAAGAAGAAGGAGGAGGAGGAGGATGAGGACAGTGTCGTTAAACAAGCAGAAGCAGGAGGACACTGTAGTTAAAAAAAGCAGAAGCCGAAAGACATTGTAATTAAACAAGCAATAATAGGAACGCCGTATCATATCATGTGTATCGTAAGTGAAACGTTGGCGTGTGGCTAACTTGAATAACGAAGACACAAACCATAGATTGTACGATTTATTGCCTGGCATATTTCACTGCATCTCGTCAGGTACATACTGCAGAAGTCACACAACATAGAGTGATATAACTAGATACATCGTTCAAGCTGAAATATACACATGTTCGAAAAGTAATATCAATTGTTTAGCATGGTAATTTTAAATTGACTATCATGTCTCTTTGTTTGCACAAAATGTGCATATGTGTATGAAACAATACACGAAAGCGCTGTCTCTATCAGTTGCTTGACCGGTTTCCAAGACATGATGTGCAACGGACGACACCAGAAGTTTATAATTGTGGTGTGTCAGCCTTCCCACAATCCCATCGTTTGTGTGCAGTATGTTGTCAATCCAGTTGGCTATGTGTTCAAAACCCTGCTGTGTAACTGCCGCTCTGTTCTGACGATTTAGGTAGACTCGCACCTGCATGTGAATTGATAAATGCAATTGTATGTGTCTTACAGGGGGGGGGGGGGTAGATTCTTTTACTGCTGGGGTGGGGATAGGTGTGGTTTTGTACCTAATAACTGGAGTTGCAGCACAGAATGTTTGGCCTACTGCTGTAATGAGCCGGTCCTGTAGACGTTGCATTACGCCATCCATTCTAAAGGTTAGCTGGATAAATACCTTGAGCTTAGGGACTGTAGTTACGTCTGATTTTGATTTCAGCTGTTGGCAGTCGCGCTTTATAAACCCTGTGGAGTACCCATTCTGGTGTAAGACATTCTTCAGAGTTTCAATTTCCTCTGTCAGTGTGTCCTGTGTGCATATCTTCCTAGCACGGTCAAACAAAGTCAGTACTAATCCCCGTTTGTACTGGACACTGTGTGGCTAACTATTGCATGCAATCTATAGACAACTTCAGCGTCACAATTTAACCATGCTGGAAACTATGGGATATTTCTCATCCAACCAAAATTAAAAAAAAAAAAAAATGAGTCTTCCCTATAATATGGGGGAAACCAAGTAAGTACAAAGATGGCAATGGATAGATCACTGCACATCAGATTCGAACTCCATGACCTACAATCAGCCCTGCAATCTCGTAGAAGGAACACCTGTTCCTGATCATCCTGGTAGCCAATTAGCTTAGCCCTTCGCTCATTTCTTATAGTTGCATGATATTTGACCCCAGTTCCTGGTCCTCCAGAAGCGTTAAATATAAGAGAAGATGCAACCATCTTTAGCTGGAAATTGAAAACCTCATTAGAACATAAACATGCTATAAGCTCTTAGAACCAACGTTACACTACTTGGCGTCAGTCTTAATCGGCTGTGTTAAATAAGAGAGTGTGAAGATTGTTTGGGGGAGAATGTTTGGTTTTGTTTTTATTCATATAGCACTAGTTTGCTTCTTTGCCTTTGTCCCTACGCTTAAATTAGCATGGAATAAATCATACATGTTTCTTCATCAAAATAAGAGTTGGGCTGTGGACAGGATGGACCATCAATTGGGCAAGGAAGCTACATGTCCTGCCAGAGAAAAATCCGCCATTGGTCAGTCACCGACATCTGTAAAGGGGACATGTTAAACGCTTTGAGGCATATTGGCCAGGGGAACTTGCCCTGTTTTTACAGACCGTTCGGCAGTCGACGGTAATGCAGTCAATATTAATCTTTGGACTGTCAAAGTGTCTAACAACGACTGCCAGAGAGATGCTAATGAAACTAGAACATTACATACAACAATAAGAAAGAGACAAAAAAGATTTCTTTGGTCATGTGATGAGAAGAGAGGCATTGGAGAACTTCGTGGCAACTGGAAAGATCATGGGGAGGAGAGGGAGACCTAGAGAAATGATGCTGGACGGATTGAGACGGTGGCTTGGA
Source organism: Cepaea nemoralis (assembly GCA_014155875.1). Classification (NCBI taxonomy): domain Eukaryota; kingdom Metazoa; phylum Mollusca; class Gastropoda; order Stylommatophora; family Helicidae; genus Cepaea; species Cepaea nemoralis. The sequence goes on from JACEFZ010022740.1 coordinate 815,860, forward strand.
GGAATATCATCAGCAGAGTTGATCCAGAACACCAAAGGCCAAGATGTGCGGGAAATCATAAACACCTGCGCTATCCGGCATGGTACGTGATGATGATGATGATGATGATGATGATGATGATGATGACGCCGACCACCTTTATTTCCCAAGACATGTCCAGGTACTCAGGTTAGGCCAGCCTTGGTTCCCAGGCCCAGTTTGTTTTAAAATAGCCTGGATGCGAATTCGAACCCATGGTCACCGGCGAGCAGGCAACCAGCCATCGTCTTTAAGTGATTAACTGCCATGGGATGATTTATCGTCTTAAGTGACTTACTGTATCTGCCATTGGCTTATATATCGCCGAAATGAGGTCATTGCGTTATAATACAATACGCCTACCATCATATTAACAACATTTTTAGTCATTGCTGTGACACACTTCTTCCCATTTTCCGCCATCCAATTTTGTTTGGTCGAAAATTACTTTGTTTGTTTGGCACTGAATCTGTTAAGTTAATATTTTACAAATAATACTAAAATAAGAGGAACACTTGCCCTTAAACATCAGTAATAGCCAAGTTTAGTAAGGAGCGAAAACAGAAATAAAAATGTTGATACATGTTATTGAGTTAAAATATTGGCTGTCTGGTAAGTTTGGAGAGAACAATGATGGAGGGGTATATGTCTGGGAAGAGAGGAAGAAGAAGGCCAAAGAGAATATGGGTGCAGGATGTGGCGGATGATCTCTAGATGGGTGTATCGGATGCGGGACGTCTTGCTTATGTTCGAGAGGTTTTCCGGAAGGTTGTTATGGGAGCGAGGTTCTGCAAAGGACGTGCTACTGAATGAATGACTGGTATGGCATTTCCTGATATTGGCGCCCAAAACCGATAACAATGGTCTACACACATTATGCTGCCTTAAAATGTATAGATGTTCATGGTTAATTTTGTATTGCTGATTCCAAATATGTAATCTGGCTTTTACTATCAGCTCTAGTTTTTGTGATAACTAAGAATGACCTGTTTAGTAGGGCAATTGTGTACAAGCCTACAGTTAGGTGTCATCATGGCATTTTTTACTGTAATCTGCATTCATATCATATGTAATTACTGTGCATTTATTGATTTCATATAACACATCAAATATCTATTAAAACTTTATCACTAGCATTTTTTCATCTGTAGTCAACACACAAAAAGCTTCTTTTCGAGGACTTCCTCAAATATGATATTCCCGGACATTCACGCTTGAGGTTAGTTAGTTAGTTAGTCTTTCCTCTTGAGCCTAAGGCGGCGCATAGGGCAGAAGTCCTGTCTCTCCATGCCTGGCGGTTCGCTGCTATCTGTTGTAGATCTTGGATATTTACTTGGCCATTGAATGAGCCTTCTCTAATGATGGTTCTACGCAGGGTCTCTCTTGGTCTTCCCCGTTTTCTTTTCCCTACCGGTGACCATATGAGGGCTTGGTAGGGGAGTCTTGTCTTGTCCATTCTGAGTACATGGCCGATGTAGTTTCCAACGGCGTCTTCTTATGAAATTGGGGTCCAATAGTAAATCTGCCATCATGTGGGCATCCCGAAGTCCCTGGTATCTCTCTTCCATTGTTGTTTCTATCTTGGTGAAATCTGTCACCTTGCTCCTCATTAAAGTCGTCAAGATTCTCGGGAAAGAAATGTAAATGGTTATGAAGGTAGTGCAATTGTATGCTCATGTTGCATCCAAGCTTGCAAAAACCCGACAGCATGTTTTTAACTAATTCAGAATATTTGCATAAATAATTAAAACAGGTACCATCTTTGTTAAGTGCCTTAACAAATTGCTTCATAAAACCAAGTTTTATATGTAATGGAGGCAGTAGAACTCTTATACGATAAATGAGAAACTTGTTGACAATATATTTTATTCTCCAACTTTAAATTCCTCCCTCAATTGCCACTGTTTCTTTGTCCAGTGCGCATCTTTTGCCCTGCTATCCCACAAACATATAAACCACGAATATTTGGTGAATCACCTTTGCTGTCCAAGCAAAAAGTTAATCATTTTAAGATCTACACAAACCATTTGGTTATGTTCGAAATACTTCAATTTTTTTTTTTCAAAACTGTGCTTATTGTAGCATACTCTTCCTTATTGTTGTAGAATTAGCAATTGGAATTGTGCCATATTTGTTACTATTGTGTAAGAGGGCACCTTTCAAAATTCTTTTAGAGCTGTCAATGAAAAGTCGCAACTCATCTGATGTATAACTTACACCCATTTCGTTTACAAGACCCTCCCCCATCCATCATGTGCCATGCCGGAAAGCGAGGCCGGTCATGACTCGCCATTTCACTCGATCATCAGAGTCGTGGATAAGCTCAGTGTTCCCGTCTAGACAATACCATGTGGCCAAGCCATCCAGGTATTTACTTCTCAGTCTTCCCCTTGGTCTGTTCTCTTCTATCTTGCCGGTTATCACCAAGTTCTCCAATTCATTTCTTCACATATCATGCCCAAAAACTTGTGACTGCCTACGTCTAGTTTCCCTAATCAAATTACGATTTTCATTTGTTTCATGTAGCGCTTGGTCATTGGTTTTTCTGTCTGTCCATGGTATTCTTTGCATTCTCCTCAGAAACCACATTTCCACAGCCATCAGATGTTTTTCAGCTTGACTGCTTATTGTCCAAGTTTCACATCCATACAAAAGTACAGGCTCTGTGTACACCTCAACACTCTTTTTCTCGTTTCGATTGACATCATTTTATTGGTCAGTATGTTCTTCATCTTGCTAAAGGCTACTTTCGCCATGGCTATTCTTGTTCTAATCTCTTCAAGGCATCTCCCATCAGGTGTTATGACTGTTCCGAGATAATTGTACCGATTCACTTGTTGAAGAGTATTCCCGTTTACTTGTATATTAAAATGTTTTTCATATCCTTTACATGACATCGCTGTCAACATCAGCATCTTTCAGTTGATTGTTGATTTCTTGGGAAGATTACGCTCAGTAGTTTGCCATTGCTTTTTGAGCGACCGGCTCCATACTCACATAAGTCACTGGCGCGACTCGAACCGCTTCCAATTCTCGTGCGCTCACGTCATCCACGACAGTATTCGATGTTACAGAGAAAGCTGCTAACTCCTCAACCAGGGAGACCGGCACTTGTATATTACATTGTGGTATTTCTTTCTTCCTGGTGACGACCATAACCTGTGTCTTTTTACAATTTAATTCTAACCCCAGTTGTTCACTGTGTGCAGCAACCGGATCTACTAATTACATTAGTACAAAATATAAGGATACTTTCTTTACAAAACAATGGAGGAAAACCTTACTCTCTGCTGCGATAAAATGAAACCTTTGTTTCAGCAGTCAGTAATTTTTTGTTTTTCAATCTTGAAGCCAAAAGTTCTTGAAACCCTTGGAGAGCTATAAATCTCGGATGAGATCATTCTGTTCATGCTGGTCTGAGCGTAGAGCAGCTGGAACATTATCTTCGAAATCACTGTCGCTACCACTTGTAATTCAACATGCCACTGCTGTTCCATCTTCTAGAAGTGAATCCGAAATCTGACTGAAAGTTGGAATTGGTATGTCATCTCCGTGTGGAACCGGTCGTCTAGCAGAATCTAAATCTGGATATTTCCATTCTTTATAATATTTTAAAATTAATTCCCTTAATATTGACAACACAGAAATTACAGTCATCATAGTAGTTCTTGGGCTCTCTGTCATCGTCTTGCTCATGTCTAGGTATCTGAGCTCGGGTTCACACAGGCAACAATAACTACGTTCAATAGGATATCGAACATTTATTGTATTTCAATATACAGTGCGTTGGCGCAGTGGGTTAACAATCCCGCGCTATGTTACATATCACAGATAGTTAACATCGTCACACATGGTTATCATAAACATTCTAGCAAACTATCTAGCCTATGTCTATATATCTATTGATATCTATTGAGTCCCTCTAAGGCAGGCCCTGTTGTCTCTCTGAAGTCCGTCTGTCCTCTGCCGGTCCACACGTGTCCCAATCCGACACGGGTGGTAACTCTGTCCGAGTTCCTCGTGGACCCCGCAATAGGCGGGCCACATCAGTGTCCACGGGACCATGGACTCAATGACCAGTCCTTCGAGAAGGCTCTAGATTACTCTGGCCCCTGAGTGACTCACTTCTATCCCTTGGGCGGGAGTTGCAGCCCTTTACTTAATATCTATAAATGTGAGGCGGTGACAGGATTCCCCCCTCTCCCCTGATATGATGGTTTGTTATAGGGTAATTAGATCTGTTCTAATTCTGTCACCGAATCACATAAAGTCGGTGTTTGTAGTTTGGTGGACAGTAACCTGGTAACCTATATTCTGGCATCAAAACTCATGTATTCTCCCATACACCACTTCTCTGATTTGGTGAAGAGATCACTCTCTCTCTCCTGTGTCCTTAAAATGCTTATCTGACCGAAGTTACGTGACGTTTAGTAGTTGTTTTTACAACCCGTCCTTCTCATAGTACCCCACTGATACCAAGACAATTAACCTCTGTATTAAAGAGGATTAACAAGACCGAAGTCCTGGCTAATTAAGTACACCTTCAAATCTTGATCTGTGTGTGCATTTCAATACACTTTTACTCTCGTATGTTGTATAATGCTAAATATGTAGTTACGTTGTTATTTTATCCCGTCAGACTACATGTGTCCCTGTTGGCTTGTTAGTGTGTTGACTAATAAGTTGCTGTTTCTAATAAAGTGATTGCATTTTAAATTGATAGTGTTCAGTTTTAAGTTCTGTGTAAAGTGTGTGCTGAATGTGTGGCTTATTTCCAAGCGTCACGAGTTGGGATAACCTCAATCATGAATTACTCCACTGTGTGCAATACATGATCAGGCATTCCAAGTAGTGGTGCTTAGATGTATCCTACCTACTAAACTAAGTATCTTAAACTAACTCCTAAACTAAGTATATTAAACTAACTACTAAACATGTATCAACAATTTAGACAAGTCATGCAGTTTACATGAAAGACGCAGACAAATTAAAATAAATACGTTTTGCGTACAATTTGTCCGCTCAGTATATCGTTCTCTCATTTAATTCATTCACGCTGTCATTCACTCACCTTTCATTCAAATAGTATTTGGTTAAAATATATACTTAAAGTTGAGGTAAGTGTTATTGCCCTTAGAACAAATGGAATAGGCGATATTTGCCCTTTAAGAAAATACGTACTTTTTGTACGATGACTCAAAAATGGGTTATAATTTACACAGAGACAATTGTATAGGACGGTCATTTATCCTATTAATGGAACTACCTGTAATGTTATGGTAGAATATGTACATATTACAGGTTAACACCTTTTATATACAAAATTAATGCAAATATAATACATATTTAATACTAAAGTAATTAATTAATTAAGTAAATAAATCCAACGATGATGTGCGCGTTGTCCTCCTGTTGTTAGCGTGTAGTGCCATGAATGTTAAAGTTAGTCTGGCTGTCTCTTGAGTGTTGTAGTCGAAGTAGTTTTGTTTCGGCTGTTTGCAAAGTCTCGTCGCAACAGCAAGTATGGAATGTTCTCAATGTTGCGTATAAAGTGTTCTAATTTCCAGAGCGAATTCACAGGTTGAAATCATTGCACTGTTAATGTCTCTCGCTCGGATCGTTCTAGAGCTTGGGCAATTGATAGTATAGCTCTTCACGTATAGTTCATAAAGTGTGACTCTTAAGGTTTCATGTTTGTGGGTGTCACAAGTAACTTATTTAATGAGGTGTTATTACTATTCACTGGGAGTTCTCTAGCAGGTGTAGAGTTACACTGTTATATGCCACAGACTAAAAGTATCACAGTTTCTAGTATGGCGAATGGTCGATGTGCTAAATGTCATTCTACTGGCGCATTCGTTTGCCGTGATAATAGGTCAGCAATAATGTTGTCCGTGCCTCTGATATGGCGGATTTCGAAGTCGAAATCTTGAAGAAGAAGACACCATCTTTTTAAACGATGGTTGTTAGGTGACCCTTGGTTAAGGACCAACAATGGCGAATTGTCAGTGAGCACAACAAAGTGACTACCTAAGAGGAACTTAGATAATCTCAATACACAAAACAGTAGGCTTAAAGCCTCCAATTCCACTGTAGCATACCGGATCTCTGCCTTCTTTAGTTTACGGCTTACGTAGAGAATCGGGTGTCTCACTCCATCCACTTCTTGCATTAAACATCCTCCTATTGCGATAGCACTCGCATCTGTGGTCAAAATAAAGGGTAAATTTATGTTGGGTAATTGTAAGACTGTTGGATTAGAAAAAATACGTTTCAATCTACACATTGCATCGTCTAAGCTGGTACTTTTACAAATTTTTGATGGATGATCTTTAGTTAACATATCAGAAAAGACTGAGGTAAGTTCTGCCCAATGTGGGATAAATTTAGAATAATAGTTAATAAGACCTAGTAAACTTCTAATTTGTTTCTTTGTGGTAGGCACTTCTAGATTGAGAATCTTGGAAACAATTTTATCATCTGTCAACAATTTGCCTTCAGAAATTCTATGACCAAGGAAGTCTATTTGTCTATAGCCTAATTCAACCTTGGAAGGTTTGATAGTAAGTCCAAAAAGAGAGATTTGGTTGAAGACTTGTTTGAGGGTAAGTAAGTGAGAAGTCATATTAGAAGAATGGATGCATATATCATCAATATAGGCTTCAACATCTTTAATTCCGTGTAATAACAATCTAGTTAATCTAACAAATGTGGCTGGCGCGTTCTTGAGACCAAATGGAAGATATAGCCATTCGTACAAACCAAGGGGTGTTGCGAATGCTATTATATGTCTAGAATCAGGGTGTAGTGGCACTTGCCAATATCCTTTCGCTAAATCGGTCTTAGAAAATAAGGATGATTGAGCCATATTTAAAATGAGATCTTCACAACTGTTCATTGGCTCTGCATCCGGTGTGGTTCTTGTATTTAATACCCTATAGTCGATGCACAAACGGATTGTCTGGTCCTTCTTTTTCACCAGGACAATCGGTGAAGAATATTGAGACATCGATTTTTGAATTATTCCATTTTTCTCTAAATCTAAAATTTCTTTGTCTAAATTTGCTCTGTAATGGAGAGGAATAGAATATGGTCTGCATTTGACCGGTGTTAGATCTGTCAGCACAATCGAATGTGTTATCTTGTCAGTGCGTCCAGGTTTGTTAGAAAAGATAGATTTATACTCGTCAAGGAGAGTCAAAATGTCTTGTCGCTGTTGTTGTGTCAAAGTGTCAGAGATATGTATGTCATTTATACTCCCGTCGTCAGTCATAATAGGTACTGGGATTTCAGTATTGTCTACGTCTGTTTGATTTATCACAGATGCTACTGTTTGTAAATTGTCTTCAATGTCATTGTCGTCGTCGTCGAGATCGATCGTTGTCAATATGTCGTCAAATTTGTCGTTGTTGTCGAAATCACAGATTGTCGGTAATGTCCATATGTCTTCGTCGTTTTTGTCGTCGTAAGAATGCGTCGTTAATGATGCTTCGTTTGTCAAGGTGTCATTCAGTTGGGAAATTGTCGTTTCGTTTCTGTCACCAGTTAGCTGCGTCTGCTCACTTGTCTCAATGTCCTGTCTAGCATAGTATGGTTTCAACATATTTACATGGAAGCCTTCTGCTTTCTGTTCATCTCCAAAATTAGTGTTGGTAGAGTTGGGTGATAGAATTTCTAGTGACTCCTGCAGTTGTTCGGTGTTGGTTTTATGGGTTGTGTGTCGTGTTATTGCATTTGTGTGTTGTGTGTGTTGTTGCACATTTACAGGCTTGGTACTTGGTAGATCGGTAGCATCCTCAATTCGAGGTTTTAATTTGGTCGTATCACTTACAGATTCGACCGCCCCTGCATTGTACACCTCGGTGAATTCTTTCTGAATTACTTCGGTGGTTGTCTCCCTTGGTCTTTTGGCAGATTGAGACAAGCATGAATGGTGTTTCTCCTTAGAATCGCTGTTTGGGTGGTGGATATCGTTTTTATGCTCCCAATCTCTGATTTCCTTTTCAGAGCACGGTTGTATGTTGGGCAGGTTCCCAAGTATAATATCAGCGACTGGATTTTCAAGGACAGCGCACAATACTTGTCCTGATATGAACGGTGTTCGAATTTCGACAAGAGCAAGGGGGTATTTCTCTATAGTGCCTGAGAATGTGCGACAAGTCACATGTTTGTCTGTGTAGTCTTTAGTGTCTATTAATGTTTTCTTAATCCCACAGAGCGTTGCGTGCACTTATGTGCACTTTTTGTTATTTACAAACCCTGTTGAAAAAACTAGCTTGCCTGTAGATGACAAGGCAGCGTTGGCTGTTTCATTTGAAATAGGGATAGTGTGGCCACATAGTAATGTTGTGTCAAGTTGGAACTTCGTACAGGTGTTACACTTACTGTCTGTAATGGTGTCAATAATTTGTACAGCATTTCCAAGCTCACTTACATTGTCGTTTTGATTGTCACACTCATTCAGTGATTCAATCTCTTCGTCTGATGACGTTTCCACTAGTGCAGCATTGGCCTGTTTCAATAACTTTCGGCCCTCACAGAAGCGACTATAGTGACCAAAGCTCCCGCAAAAAAAAACATTTGACCGCTCTCTGGTAAGCATTACGTTTATTCTTCTGCTTCTCCACCATCATTTTGAGGTGGTGAGGATAGTTAGGCGATTTATCGCACATCGCGTATTGGTCGTGATTCAAACTGCAATATTGGCATTTAACTAGTTTACTGACATTTGAGCGCGGTTTAAATTTACTTTCCGTTTGTTTCGAGTATTTGGTGTTCACTACTGCTGCTGCTGTATCGTTTTGACTTGAGTTTAAGTGAAAAATGTCTCTGTTTGCTGTGAAAAATGCATTCCCCTTGGACTCGATTTCCTGAATACTTTTACAGTCCATTTGTTTCAAGAACTTAGCAAAAGGTGTAGGGATTGTACTAATTATCTTATCCATAATAATGAGCTCTTTAAGTTTGTCATGGCTGTTGTTAGTTTTAGCCGAGTTAATCCACTTTGTACACACGTCTTGGACTGTACTGACATAATCTATAAAGGTTTGATTTGGTTGTGGAGATAATTTGGCAAACTGTTGTTGGTAACCTGCAGTATCTAAAGAAAAATGTTGGAGAATGCGTTGCTTTAAATAGTCATAGTCTTTTCGCATTTCCTGTGGCACTGTCTCTATTACTTTTAGAGGTTCAAGAGCTAAGTTTCTCATTAAGATATATGCCCAATCTGATTTTATGATCTTATGGTAGGACATTAGACACTCAAAATTTTCCAGATATGCACTGATGGAATCCCCAGAGCAGAATGCCTTCACGAGGCCTTTATACTTGTTATATTTTTGTTCCTCCTCTTTGCTTCTTAGTTTATTCACAGATATCTCTACGTTGGACTCAATCTCCATCTGTTTTAGTTTTATTTGTGTATCGGCATTCAATTGGGCTTGTTTGGCCGCCGCCTCAAGTTCCATCTGTTTCTCTTGAGCCTGCAATTGCATTTTCTTCTCTTCAATTTGCATTTGCATCTTTTTCTCTTCTGCCTCAATTAGCATTTTCTTTTGTTTTTCTTCTCGTTCTATCGCTCTTTCTTCACGGGCAATGTTTTCTGCGTGCGTCTTCTGTGCCCATTCTGACAGTTTCTCTTCTTTATAACCTAATTTGATTCCTTGCTCAATGCATTTATCTAAGGTAGACATTTTGTTTTTTTACTTGTAGGTAATTTTAATGAAGTTAAATCCCTTATAAAAATGTTGGGGAGTAGAAAATTTAGTTATCTCCCTTAATTATTATATGTGCCAATCCAAATGCAAGATTATGTTGGTTACAAGGTCATGAATATACAAACAAATCAATGCAAAGCAAAATGATACATTGATGGATGGTGAGAAGTACCGCTTAGGGTTGCAATGGGCATGATATGAAACTTAGCTTTTAATCCCAGAGCCTGCGAATGTTGTCCTGTACTCTCGCCACTGTTGGATAGTTTACATAGGTTACACACCACACAACTCGCGGAACAATCTGCTCGTAGAGTGAGAAAACATTAGTAACAGTCAAAAAATGTCACAGTCATGTCAAAAATAGTTCATAGTAATCACAATAATGAGAGACATACTGCTGAGGGACTCAGATTAATACTATTTCATTGCTAGATAGCTGCCACTATTTTAAACTTGTAAAGTTATCAATTTGTTGTACAAAAATGAATTTGTTATACAGAAATCAATTTGATATAATTAATTTATAGTTTTTACTTGGCAATAAATAGCTCTGTAACATTAGATCTTATGCCAAAACCGGAGAATAAGCCCCCAAAAAGCCTGTCATCGTCTTGCTCATGTCTAGGTATCTGAGCTCGGTTTCACACAGGCAACAATAACTCCGTTCAATAGGATATCGAACATTTATTGTATTTCAATATACAGTGCGTTGGCGCAGTGGGTTAACAATCCCGCGCTATGTTACATATCACAGATAGTTAACATCGTCACACATGGTTATCATAAACATTCTAGCAAACTATCTAGCCTATGTCTATATATCTATTGATATCTATTGAGTCCCTCTAAGGCAGGCCCTGTTGTCTCTCTGAAGACCGTCTGTCCTCTGCCGGTCCACACGTGTCCCAATCCGACACGGGTGGTAACTCTGTCCGAGTTCCTCGTGGACCCCGCAATAGGCGGGCCACATCAGTGTCCACGGGACCATGGACTCAATGACCAGTCCTTCGAGAAGGCTCTAGATCAGTGGTTCTCAACCTTTTTTGGTCCGTTCCCCCCTTCACCATATTTTCAGAACGTCATTCCCCCCCCCCCCCCCCCTCCCCTCCAACTTTCCAAAATTGTCAGCCTCCAAAGGTGCATTAAAAATAACATGCCTATAATAGTGAAAATACTTATTTTCTTCTATAGTTGTACATAACCTTCACATGTAAAGATACATTTTATAGTGTAGTTTTCTACAGTTAATAGCAAATGAATATGCTGATGGATATTAAAACTTAAATAGAAGCATTTTTACATTCGCAATATTTTATTAAAACACCACATTAATCATACTACAATAAACAAACAGTTAAAACGTCAAAGAATTGTAGATTAATATACGACACCAGGATGCCAGAAAATTGTGCTTTATCAAACAAACCGCTCATTACAAAACCTGGATATTGTAGGTTCGTAATATAAATGAAAATTGTAATCAATGAGAACACTGTGATTGTTTTTCCCGCAGCAATTCTGAAATACGCGGAGGAGTGCTTGAAAGGGCACAGCGGAGATCGTTTTCAACATCTAATCTGTTGCGTCGTTTCGTTTTAATTTCTAGCAGAGCTGAAAAGCCTGACTCACAAAGATATGTTGACGCAAATGGAAGAAATGCACTGATTGCTTTTTCTGCCACTTTTGGGTATGAACCGCACATTAAAGGCCAAAATTCCGTGATTGGTTTCTCACTGAACACATCCCTTGCCCCCGAATCATTTTTCAGCTCCAGAAATTTATCTTGACAATCATCAGAAACTTTTTCAACTGATAATTTGAATGGGTTTCGCACCAAATCCAGCTCATCATCACAAAGTTCAGGAAAATATCGCTCAAATTCATTTTCAAGCGCTGTCAAATGCTGCAAAATTTCGTTTTTTTGCAAATTGTGGAAGTACTTGGTCTTTACCATCAACAACGAGAACGGATGACAGCTTCTCAAACATTGCAACATTTGTCATATTGACCTTTCTTTTCCAGTTTTCCAGCTTGCTCATAAAAGCTCTCAAGGCATCCACAAATTGTATGATATTTGTATTCCTTCCTTGCATCTGAAGATTGAGTTTATTCAACTGCTAAAAAATATCAACTAAATAGGCAAGGCGCATGATCCATTCCTCATCATCCAGCCAGGCGAAAAAGTCCATCTTACCCTGAACTTCAAAAAATAATTTGAGCTCGTCTCTCAGCTCATATACTCGCGCAGTTACATTTCCTCTTGACAGCCATCGAACATTTGTGTGGAAAAGAAGCAAATGGCGACCTGCATCCATGTCAACGCATAACTGCTTAAAAAGCCGTGAGTTGAGAGCTCCTTTGATAAAATTCACTATCTGAACGGTTTGATCCAAAACCTTCCCCAAAGGAGCTGGAAGTGTTTTGGAGGCCAGTGCTTGACAATGGATCATGCAATGAATGCCTTTCACTTTTGGGGCACGTTTCTTCACACTAACTTGAAATCCTGATTTGGTCCCCAACATAGCTGGTGCTCCATCTGTACAGCACCCACACATATTATCCCATAAAAGATTTTCTGATTCAAGGAAAGATGAAACCTTTTCCAAAATATCAGAGGCCATGATAGTTGTTTCAAGAGGAGAACAAAAAAGTTCTTCTTTAAATTATCCTGAATGCACATACCTTGCAAACACTATCAACTGAGAACACGATGCCACATCAGTCGATTCATCCATTTGAATTGAATATAGCCCAAATGCTGCAGACTTGATCTCTTGCACAACTTGATCCTTGATGTCATTAGCCATATCGCTGATCCTCCTTTGAACAGTGTCGTTTGATAGTGAAACCGCTGCAAGTTTTTTCTCTGATTCATTTCCCAACACAATTTCCATCATCTTGAGACAACAAGGTTTGATCAAAGATTCCCCGATTGTATGTGGTTTTTTTCTGCTTCGCTATCTCCAGTGCTACGACATAGGAAGCTTCAGTAACCTTTTGGTTTGTTTCTTGGAATACCCCTGTTAAATCGAGTCTCATCCTTTTGACAGCATTCCCAAGACGTTCAAAATAGGTTTTGTTCTTGTCCTAGTATTGAGGATGAACATTCAACAAATGATTCCTCAACTGTGTCGGTTTCATAGAATCATTTGACAAACTTTTACTACAAATAACACACTGAGGTCGTTCTTCTCCGTTGATGACGATATTTGTGAATCCATAATTCAAATAAGACAGGGTCATACTTTCGTTTCTTGACACTCATCATGGGCTTCAGATTCTATAAATATAAAACGATAAAATCAAGATCAACACACATAAACACCCACAGACGTGTATACACACCCACACGCACATATATACGTACACACACACACACACACACACACACACACACACACACACACACACACACACACACACACAATTATATTGCATATCCTATTTACAGTACATAGCTGTCAATACCAGCATTTTACTGCTGTTGATGTCTGGGCAAGTTTTACGTTCAGTAGTTTGTCATTGATTTCTGAACGACCGGCTCCAATACCAACACGCTAAAACCCCAGCACGATGTGGTCTGCTGTTAAATCGGTCACCGCTGGCAAGCCTTTAGGCCACGGAGACGGTGCTATATATATATATATATATATATATATATATATATATATATATATATATATATATATATATATATATATATATATATATATATATATATGCCAGTCTCCCTGATGAAGGAGTTAAGGACGCTGTTCATAATCCCATATACCCAGGTACGAAACACAGCTGCGTGAGATTCGCCAGCGGATCGCGTTGCATCAGTTTCTTATGGAAAAGTATGTGAGCCGAACGTTCAGAAAGCAATAGCAAACCACTGAACATAAAACTTGCCAAGACATCAACAGCAGCTGTAAAATGCTGGTATTGACTGCAATGCCCTATAAATAGGATATAAATAGTCAACTTACGTCTTAAAAAGACAGTCTCCTTACCTCCACAAAAATAATAATTTGAAAAGCTGAGACGTGTAGATTCGTAAACAATGGAGGGATCTCGTTAATCGGTTTCTGTTTTAATGCGATCTTGAAATAATCGGAAAATTTAACACGACAAGTACTCTAAACCTCTTTAAAACTGAGAAGCAATAACAAAAAAACGTAAGTTATCACAAATAAAATCTTTGGTAAAATACGGCAACCTAAATCATAGAGGCTAGGTAGAAGGAAAAGAACCGTATATTATGGAGGGAAAACAATATCAAGTAATCGGTTCTTGTATTAACGCGATCTTGAAATAATCGGGGGATTTAACGCTACGAGTACGCTTAATATCCCGATCATGTTTTGTGTGGTCCTGAAGCTAATTTGACAATGTCTTCATTCCCCCCCTGGAAACCCTCAAATTCCCCCCTGGGGGGGAATTCCCCACCGGTTGAGAACCACTGCAGATTACTCTGGCCCCTGAGTGACTCACTTCTATCCCTTGGGCGGGAGTTGCAGCCCTTTACTTAATATCTATAAATGTGAGGCGGTGACACTCTCTCCATACTGTTTGAATTCCAAATGTTGTAAGGGACTACTAGATAGCAATAATTTATTTTTCCAGAAGATAATGTAATAATATTAATTAAATACACAAATACCTGTATCTCAAAAACTAGAGCTGCTACAGACAAATATATGTGACATTTCGATTTAGCAGGCCTCATTTATGCAAAATAATCAGGTATAAAATGTTTGGCACCCATTTTTTTTTTTGTAGGCTTATGTAATGTGTCCTCCTGTAGAAGCTAAATATAGGTATAGAATGCTTTTAATCCAAAAATACTCCGTAATTTACATCCTAAATTCACTTGTGCGTGGGAGAGATCTGGAATCTCAGGGGCCCTAAAGAAACGGTTGACAGAAAGTAAATGCTTGGGAACATGGGAAACGGTATAATCAATGATGTCGCAGGTGATGTAGTGCCGAGATGTTCAGAACCAGCGTTGCAAAAGCTAATTCGAGGGAGTAACGACCGGAAAATCAAACAAGAAGGGAGGATTACATCTCTGAAGAATTGATTAAAGATAGAAATTAAGAACTGGTTGGTATTACGTCAGATTGTCACTCATTTACAGACTTATACCGAATTAGGGATTTGTGAATGGTCATAGGTAGGTTCGACAGCGTATAAATTGAGCTGGGGCGCTTTCACGTAAATAAACTATTACAGCGTTCTGTACATGATATGGCACATGGTGATAAGGTGCCCATAACACAGTTAACAAGGCGGTTTCAAACACCTGGGGTAGAATATTATTAACAACAGTCGTATTGTAGATTTCAGGAGTCATAACAAAATGTCTACGAAAACGCAGTTAGTCACAACGACGACATGTATCTATAACGAAATTGTTATTTCAGGTTACAGTTTGAAATCATGTATTATTCGTTTATATTCTAATGCGTACACTGATTTCTGCTTCCATTGTCCAGTACGCACACTAATATCTGCTTCCGTTTTATAGTGCGTACACTGATATCTACTTCCATTGTCGAGTGTGTACACTTACATCTACTTCCTTTGACTAATGTGTATACGTACATTGTATATCTGCTTCCGTTGTATAGTGTCTACACTGAAATCTACTTCTTTTATGTAGCGTGTCCACTTATATCTACTTTTTGTCTAGTGTCTACACTGATATCTACTTCCTTTGTCTAGTGTCTACACTGATATCTACTTCTTTTATTTAGCGTGTCCACTTATATCTACTTTTTGTCTAGTGTCTACACTGATATCTACTTCCGTTGTATAGTGTCTATACAAATATCTACTTCTTTTATCTAGCGTGTCCACTTATATCTACTTTTTGTCTAGTGTCTACACTGATATCTATTTCCTTTGTCTAGTGTCTACACTGATATCTACTTCCTTTGTCTAGTGTCTACACTGATATCTACTTCCTTTGTCTAGTGTCTACACTGATATCTACTTCTTTTATCTAGTGTCCACACTGATATCTACTTCTTTTATCTAGCGTGTCCACTTATATCTACTTTTTGTCTAGTGTCTACATTGATATCTACTTCCGTTGTATAGTGTCTACACAAATATCTACTTCTTTTATCTAGCGTGTCCACTTATATCTACTTTTTGTCTAGTGTCCACACTGATATCTATTTCCTTTGTCTAGTGTCTACACTGATATCTACTTCCTTTGTCTAGTGCCTACACTGATATCTACTTCTTTTTGTCTAGTGTCTACACTGATATCTACTTCTTTTTTCTAGTGTCTACACTGATATCTATTTTTCGTCTACTGTGTACACTGATATCTACTTGTTGTCTAGTGTGTACACTTATATCTACTTCCGTTGTCTAGTGTCTACATTGATATCTATTTTTCGTCTACTGTGTACACTTATATCTACTTCCGTTGTCTAGTGTCTACATTTATATCTACTTCCCTTGTCTAGTGTCTACATTTATATCTACTTCCGTTGTCTAGTGTGTACACTGATATCTACTTTTGTCTTATGTGTACACTGATAACTACTCTTTGGCTAGTGCGTACACTGATACCTACGTCCTGTTTCTAGTGTGTTCACTGATATCTACTTCAGTTGTCTAGTGTATACACTGGTATCTACTTCAGTTGTCTAGTGTATACACTGGTATCTACTTCAGTTGTCTAGTGTGTACACTGTTATCTACTTCATTTGTCTATTGTCTACACTGATATCTACTTCCTTTGTCTATTGTCTACACTGATTTCTACTTCCTTTGTCTAGTTTGTACACTGATATCCACTTCTTGTGTCTTGTGTCTACACTGATATCTACTCTAACGATCGGACCGGTAGTTACAAGATCGAATCTGCATCGGGTGATTTTTTTTTTTTTAAACTGACCAGGGTTCGCAGGTTGTTGACCCAGCTAGCATGGTTACCGGGAAGTATCTGGGAAGTGGAGGTGGCCGGTAGGAAACTGACCACATCACCCACCCGGAAACACGCTGACCAAACTGTGTACATATCAACTGTGTACTTTATTCAGTTTAAAGTATAGGGTGTATTTTTAATTACCGTGCCTTGTTTGAAAATATTGCCGGTTCCAAGTTTTGTAATCGCTCTCTGTAAAGTTCATGCAACATAATAGGAACATAAAAAACTTTGACCGGCATATTTTCAAACACTGCACAGTCATTAAAAATACACCACGTATAAGCGTGTCTACAAAGAACTTCACATGAGGTGGTTGTGGGCATATGATTCATTGGGTGATAAATGGCAGCAGCAGAAGAACTCTTAAAGTAGGCACAACTTTTTACGTGGGCATATAGTTATTCATTTTTATGGCATACTACAAGGCTGTTTTGTTCATGTGTAAACGGGTTCCATCAGGGAAGTAAAAGAATAATAATGCCGTACTCTAATAAGCGGGTCGTAAGAGGCAATCGTGGAGGTTAGACCGTTGCAGTTGATTGCATTATTGAAAGATTGCGTGTGATTGCCCCCTTCCCCCCCCCCCCCCAAAAAAAAATGGGTCTTCCTGCCAATGAACGTAGGGAGCGAGCGTAAATCAAAAGTCTAGCTAGAAAGGCGTTCGATGATGAGATGGTTTCTCTTTGTCTCCCGGAGATTCACGGTTTCCGCTATGACGAAGCATAACGAGTACCATGCACTTTGCATGTGTCCAGACTTAAATGGGCGTGCTGTTTCACTATCCAGATAGAAACAAATCCATCCCCACTCCCCAGATTCGTTATGTCTTAAAAGAGCTAACTTCTTCTGCGATCAGCGCTTGCTAAGCGTCTATTCCAGCATGGGTCACAAACAGGACAGTTCGTTTGAGATCTACATATGTCCCCCATAACGGCTCCAGCCGGAAAGATTTCCCCCCTCAGTTCGGCGAAGCCAGGAAGGCCCATTTGGTAGAGGTGTGCTCTGAGTCCACAATATCCTGTTCTGAGTCTGAAGATGTTGGTTTGTGCATTTCTGCCCAACTCATTTATGCACTGGTGTTCTGGTCTGTAGTCTTTGTTTTCTTATTGTCTTCAGATATTCTTTTGGTAATGTTCTTGCCTCTCTAAAGAGTTGACTCGAGCTCCAACAAATCAGGGCAGGTTCTGCTCACATTTGAAGGATATGCAGACACGCCAACAGTTTCTGCGTCAATGCTCACTTATTTCTTTCCATTAGCCGGTTCTGTGGCGAAGGCTTTACGGATGCAATTTGTAATCCCGCAAACCGCGTTCGAAACAACTCTGCGGGCGATTTGGAAGCAGACCGCCTTGCGTTGGTTTCCATGCAAAGGTTATGAGTGCCGGTCGTTCAGAAAGCAAGGGTAAACTACTGAACGTAAACTTGCCAAGAAATCACAAATAGTCAGAAAATACTGGGTTGACTGCGACGTCCTGTAAAGAATATGCAACTAACTTTTAACTTTCTTTCCATAAAACACCGCTTGATTTCTGTCTCGCTAATGATGAGGTGAAGGTTTGGTAACGTTGGGATGACGCTACCCCGGTCGTATGCTCCCTGTTGCTCATTTGTAATGAAAGAATGAAGTCATTTGGGTAGAGTACGTTTGGCCTTTGAAACGCTGTAAATTACAGAACGTTATGTGCATCAGACTATATCTGCTTTAATTACTGTGCCTTCATAAGTTCAAAGCCAACGCGGTGGCTGGGTAATTGAGTATGTGCCCCTTCACAAAGCTATGAATGAATTTCTAATGAGATTTGCAAAAAATGTATCCGGTTAAGTGAGATGTTGGGATAGATTGAACAAATATCCATACTTCTTCCCCCGCCCCCTCTCCCCCCCCCCCCCCCCCCCGCCCCCACCCACACCTTCGTCTCAGAACGATATTGAAATTTGATTTTCTGTATCTGGGGAGGTATTAAAAAATGTGTATTGATGTAAATAAATTGATTACTTTCTTAGCGTATATGTTATTTCGTTACTTGGTTTTCTCATCTCTGTGTAATGCTTATTTAGCACTATCCAGCTGGATAATTTACAAAATGTTCTTGCGTGTACCCCATTGTAATTATGCTGTTTATCTTTACACTGTAATATCGAAACTAATAATTAAGTAGAGTAGCCCTTGGGAGCTTTTGCTGTGAAGCCTATATTTGTATGCACAAGTCAAGACTCGATGAATACTGTAGCCAATATCACGTTGGCCGCGTTACTCCATGTTTTTGTTGTTTGTTTTTGATTTGCATATCCCTTTTCCAGGATATCGCGGTCAACACCAGCATTTTACTGCTAATGTTGATGTCTTGGCAAATTTACGTTCAGTAGTTTGCCATTGCTTTCTGAACGACCGGCTCCCATACCAACTCGTTAAAATCCAGCGCAACGCGGTCTGCTGCCAACTCGAGCGCAGCTGTTTTTTGAACGCGGGTGGGGGGGGGGCCTTACGAATCGCGTCCGTAACCTCTAAGCCACTGAGACCGGCACTCCACGTTTACTTCTCAAAATAATTCCTGGTACTTATTTTAGGATGGGTCGATCTGCGTTCCCAGATCAATCCTTTGGCCACTTGTTTGCAAAATCAGCTGGCAAATTGTTTGCAAACATCCGTTGGTCAATTGTTTGCAAGCATCCGTTGGTCAATTGTTTGCAAACATCCATTGGTCAATTGTTTGCAGAATCCGTTGGTCAATTGTTTAATAATATCAGTTTCGATGGAGAATCTAGCACATGAACATGGGGCGGGACTGAAAGCGTGCTGGTCACTGCCTCCCCCCTTCCTTCCCCCTCCCCCTTCCTTCTACTGCGGCTCCGGGACCTAATAATTACTAGACAAGAATTGAATTCACAAATATCCCACATAATCCCTGTGTGGGTCAATGTAGTATTGACCACTGCCTTCCGATACCGACAGTACTTCCATGATTTTCGAACTGTTTAAACATGATACCGACAGTACTTCCATGATTGTCGAACTGTTTAAACATGATACCGACAGTACTTCCATGATTGTCGAACTGTTTAAACAAGATACCGACAGTACTTCCATGATTGTCGAACTGTTTAAACATGATACCGACAGTACTTCCATGATTGTCGAACTGTTTAAACATGATACCGACAGTACTTCCATGATTGTCGAACTGTTTAAACATGATACCGACAGTACTTCCATGATTGTCGAACTGTTTAAACATGATACCGACAGTACTTCCATGATTGTCGAAATGTTTAAACATGATACCGACAGTACTTCCATGATTGTCGAACTGTTTAACCATGATACCGACAGTACTTCCATGATTGTCGAACTGTTTAAACATGATACCGACAGTACTTCCATGATTGTCGAACTGTTTAAACATGATACCGACAGTACTTCCATGATTGTCGAACTGTTTAAACATGATACCGACAGTACTTCCATGATTGTCGAACTGTTTAAACATGATACCGACAGTACTTCCATGATTGTCGAACTGTTTAAACATGATACCGACAGTACTTCCATGATTGTCGAAATGTTTAAACATGATACCGACAGTACTTCCATGATTGTCGAACTGTTTAAACATGATACCGACAGTACTTCCATGATTGTCGAACTGTTTAAACATGATACCGACAGTACTTCCATGATTGTCGAACTGTTTAAACATGATACCGACAGTACTTCCATGATTGTCGAAATGTTTAAACATGATACCGACAGTACTTCCATGATTGTCGAACTGTTTAAACATGATACCGACAGTACTTCGATGACTGTCGAACTGTTTAAACATGATACCGACAGTACTTCTATGATTGTCGAACTGTTTAACCATGATACCGACAGTACTTCCATGATTGTCGAACTGTTTAAACATGATACCGACAGTACTTCCATGATTGTCGAACTGTTTAAACATGATACCGACAGTACTTCCATGATTGTCGAACTGTTTAAACATGATACCGACAGTACTTCCATGATTGTCGAACTGTTTAAACATGATACCGACAGTACTTCCATGATTGTCGAACTGTTTAAACATGATACCGACAGTACTTCCATGATTGTCGAACTGTTTAACCATGATACCGACAGTACTTCCATGATTTTCGAACTGTTTAAACATGATACCGACAGTACTTCCATGATTGTCGAACTGTTTAAACATGATACCGACAGTACTTCCATGATTGTCGACTGTTTAAACATGATACCGACAGTACTTCCATGATTGTCGAACTGTTTAAACATGATACCGACAGTACTTCCATGATTGTCGAACTGTTTAAACATGATACCGACAGTACTTCCATGATTGTCGAACTGTTTAAACAAGATACCGACAGTACTTCCATGATTGTCGACTGTTTAAACATGATACCGACAGTACTTCCATGATTGTCGAACTGTTTAAACATGATACCGACAGTACTTCCATGATTGTCGACTGTTTAAACATGATACCGACAGTACTTCCATGATTGTCGAACTGTTTAAACATGATACCGACAGTACTTCCATGTTTGTCGAACTGTTTAAACATGATACCGACAGTACTTCCATGATTTTCGAACTGTTTAAACATGATACTGACAGTACTTCCATGATTGTCGAACTGTTTAAACATGATACCGACAGTACTTCCATGATTTTCGAACTGTTTAAACATGATACCGACAGTACTTCCATGATTGTCGAACTGTTTAAACATGATACCGACAGTACTTCCATGATTGTCGACTGTTTAAACATGATACCGACAGTACTTCCATGATTGTCGAACTGTTTAAACATGATACCGACAGTACTTCCATGATTCTCGAACTGTTTAAACATGATACCGACAGTACTTCCTTGATTGTCGAACTGTTTAAACATGATACCGACAGTACTTCCATGATTGTCGAACTGTTTAAATATGATACCGACAGTACTTCCATGATTGTCGAACTGTTTAAACAAGATACCGACAGTACTTCCATGATTGTCGAACTGTTTAAACATGATACCGACAGTACTTCCATGATTGTCGAACTGTTTAAACATGATACCGACAGTACTTCCATGATTGTCGAACTGTTTAAACATGATACCAACAGTACTTCCATGATTTTCGAACTGTTTAAACATGATACCGACAGTACTTCCATGATTGTCGAACTGTTTAAACATGATACCGACAGTACTTCCATGATTGTCGAACTGTTTAAACATGATACCGACAGTACTTCCATGATTGTCGAACTGTTTAAACATGATACCGACAGTACTTCCATGATTGTCGAACTGTTTAACCATGATACCGACAGTACTTCCATGATTGTCGAACTTTTTAAACATGATACCGACAGTACTTCCATGATTGTCGAACTGTTTAAACATGATACCGACAGTACTTCCATGATTGTCGAACTGTTTAAACATGATACCGACAGTACTTCCATGATTGTCGAACTGTTTAAACATGATACCGACAGTACTTCCATGATTTTCGAACTGTTTAAACATGATATCGACAGTACTTCCATGATTGTCGAACTGTTTAAACATGATACCGACAGTACTTCCATGATTGTCGACTGTTTAAACATGATACCGACAGTACTTCCATGATTGTCGAACTGTTTAAACATTATACCGACAGTACTTCCATGATTGTCGAACTGTTTAAACATGATACCGACAGTACTTCCATGATTGTCGAACTGTTTAAACATGATACCGACAGTACTTCCATGATTGTCGAACTTTTTAAACATGATACCGACAGTACTTCCATGATTGTCGAACTGTTTAAACAAGATACCGACAGTACTTCCATGATTGTCGAACTGTTTAAACATGATACCGACAGTACTTCCATGATTGTCGAACTGTTTAAACATGATACCGACAGTACTTCCATGATTTTCGAACTGTTTAAACATGATACCGACAGTACTTCCACGATTGTCGAACTGTTTAAACATGATACCGACAGTACTTCCATGATTGTCGAACTATTTAAACATGATACCGACAGTACTTCCATGATTGTCGAACTGTTTAAACATGACCAACCGTCTGTGGTTGGTGTTGAATTCTCCACTTCCTCTTCCTCGTCGTTTTTTTAAAAAATCTCTCCTCATTCTCCTCCTTTTTCTTGTTCTTCTTCGTCATCTTCTTTTGCTGCTCCTCCTCTTTTTTCTGAGTCTCTTTCTTCTTTTACTCTTCTCTTCCTATTTTCCTCCTGTTATTTTTTCTTCCCCTCGTCCTCCGCCTTCTCTCTCTTCTTCTTCTTTCCTCCTTTTCCTCTCCCCTTCTTTCTTTTCTCCTCCCCTACCTTCTCTGTAAATCCCCATTCTCCTTTAGCCCATCCTCCTTCGCTTCTTCATATCTCCCTACGCCATCGTGTTCTTCTTTTCCCCATCCTCTACACTATTATTCTTCATAAGTACATGGTGTATTTTTTAATGACTGTGCAGTGTTTGAAAATATTGCCGTTCCAAGTTTTGTATTCGATCTCTATGGAGTTCATGCAACATAATTTTTTTTTTTTTTTTTTTGCGTATCCCTTACGGGATGTTGCAGTCAACACCAGCATTTTTTAGCTGCTGTTGATGTACTAGGCAAGTGTTACGTTCAGTAGTTTGTCATTGTTTCTGAACGACCGGTTCCCATACCAGCACGTTATAACTTAACGCCACACGGTCTGCTGCACAAATCGGTCGCAGCTGAGCTTCGAACGCCTGGTAACCCGGTTCACGAACCGCGTTATAATAGGTAGATACAACACTTGGACCGGCAATATTTTCAAACACTGCACAGTCATTAAAAATACACCCTATAGATCTCGTGAAGCTGAACGTCATTGGTTAGTAGCTTGGTAGTGACTGCTCAGAAAGACTGCGTGTTAACTCTTAAAGTCCGATGCAACCACAGTAACTTATTTAGTACGAAAGTATAATATATCGCGAAATGTGACCTCCCATTTGGTTAGAAGAAGAATATATCGCCGTACTAGGGTCATCGTGTTATTTGATTTGATTCGTGGTATCTTCCGCAAATTCAATGCTCGGGTAATGGAAATTGATATTATAGTACTTGTTCATTCGATTGTCTACCATGTTTGGTCCAAACCTACCTTTTCTTTGCCACTGAATTAGTTAAGGTCGTGTAGCTCCTGAAAAGAGTTTGCGTCCACCGAAATAAGGTTGGTGCGGTGACTAATTACCCAACTGGGTAGCGAAATGCCATCTCTCCGGATATTGCACTGCAGACAGTACCTGCCTCTCTCCAAGCTCAGAAAACAGCGATGTCTCCAAGACTGAAGCCCCACATCTGTGGAGAGCTACTTTTGGATTTTACAAACCATGGCATGATGGGACGCAGAGGTGTTTCCAGGGCCAGGTTCTGTACTGGCCAAAATCTACTAACACGTCCTAGTCGTGCGTCCTGGGCAACAGGTCCCTTCGGGGTCCTGGCTAACGTAGTAGGATCGCTGATTCTTCCGAAGTCGGAGAGTATCTGCCTGCACGGCGAGGAACCACCAGTCTGCACACCAATAAGCCAGAGATGGAACAACGGATACTCACGCAAACCTCAGTCCGGGATGACATCACACTGATGTTGGACAACAGGATGTCTGTATCCGACATACAGGACTTCACGCCGGAGTTCACAGCCAGCGAACGTAAGCAAGCAAGCATTCAGCATGATACACACGGATGGCTATGATGATGCCGAGGTTGATCATGCTTCATCCACGCGGTTTAGGTGTTTCGTTACTCAAAGACTAACCCATTGCCCAGTAGGTGTACTTGGAAATAATATGATTGTTAACATGCACAGGTCTTGGTGACGTAGTTGTTAGTCGCTCGCCTACAGGCCTGAGGGTTAAGGGTTCCAATCCGCATCTAGGCAGATTATTTTTTAAATTGCTCTGGGCTTTCAGGTCGTCCCAGTCTTAAATAGGTACCAGGAAATTCATTGGGAAATAAAGGCGGCCAGTAGACTACTTATACTAACTTGAGTACCGAATGGTCTATAAAATATGTCTACCACCATATTCCAATGCGTCTTAAGATTGTAGGATTGTCCTTTACTTATACATTTTAACCCGCACGGTGTCTTGTTACTTTCACATTATTGTATCGTATTGTATTCTATTGTATCGTTGTCACTTGTTTTCCCGGGAGGAATGTGGAATCAACAAGCACATCTTCAAACTTATTATCTGTTGGGATTATTGACTGACTTCTGTCTACACTCCTCCCTTCTGTCTTCCCTTCCATATATCTATTTCTTTCACTCTCTCGGTTATTCCCTCAACACATACTCCGACAACAGTTCCTTTCAACGATAAATAAAAGATTTATTAATAAAAACTATGTCTGGTGTATGTATGGACTGTGTATATGTAATTGGTATTGTCTGCTAGTGTGAATGCAAGATAGGACGGTTGACTTCGTATGTGCCGTAGTTCTTCTCGCCTTTTCTGTCGGCCAAAACACAGGACAGCACACACAGAAATGGAGTGATCTCACCCTGAATGATCTCCTCCTGCTTGAGTCTGGACTTAATCCAATTCTTGAAGAAAACAACTGTTCAATGTCTTATCACCAGAAAATAATCCGATTTGGTAAGTCACTGAAGTTCATATATTTCCCGTTTTGGAAGGTATTATAATCCACCTCTGAATACACACCGCCACTATCCAACATTGTCTAGAGTTACCATGTCTATTGTTAATAAAGTCTAATGTTTCGGCACAGTGCAATTGCATGCAGTTTTAAGTATCCCTGCTTGCCACAGGTTAACGTCTTTTCCTTTTAAGGGTTTTAGTTGTATATTCGTTTGAGCATACAGTGTTCTGTATTTGACGTTAAGTTATCACTTCTTCATATTAAACCATGTCTATGTTCTTGTTGGTTCTAAGTAGGTACTTTATTTGCTCAAGTGCAGTAACCTTAATCTCTTCTCTGATTTCAATAGGGGGATTGGAACCTGTGGAGAAGATAGGTAATCTGGTGATATGAGGCTGCTTCATATAATTTTCTTATGTGAGAGTCCTTCTCTAGCCATACTGAAAAGCCTCCGAAAAACATACGGACGTACGATTTCTGAGTGCACTAAAGTTTACATGACTAGATAAACGAATGCAATTTCACAAGTTAAGAACAAACACCTATATCCCTATGCTACTATTACACTAAGATTCTAATACCTTATATATTCACTTATCCTCCTGGAATCGAAATACACTAGCGAATAACACACTAATATCCCATATTCTTTCAACCCTTAGGGACGTGTATTTCTTTCCCCACTCAGGAGGCATATATCATTCAGCCCAGTTTGGAACACACACTAACCAGAAACCCCAGTTGCTACTATTTATAACAAGTGTTCACTCCTCCGTTGATTGTTTGATCTACAATCAAATTTGCCGTATCCTGACCATCAAAAAGCGGTGAAATCACGTAGTGGTTAGTTGTTCGTTTCTCTCCGTTGTTACGCTGTTCCTCCGTTCATCGCTGGTCGCATTTCAAAGAAATCTATTCTCTGATCACCGTCTCCCGCTGTGTTTGTCCGGTGTCGAAGTTTCCCCAGCGCGATCGTACCGTTTCCCGTGTCCGGTCAGATCGTCAAGCAATGAACTCGGCGAACACCTGGATCCTATTTTTATATTCGTAGGTCAATGATCGTTAATTTTATTCCTCCTCTCAGAATGACGTACCCAATGGTTAACCCTCCTCCTTCCTTGTATTTTAATATGTAAGTTATCAAGGAATCACTAAACTGCAGTTTTTTTCCGTGACAATCGTATCGTATCATATCATATTGTAATGTATTTTATTGTATCGTATCGTATCGTTTTGTATTGTATTGTACTGTACTGTATTGTATTACATTTATACCAGGAATATCCTGTTCAGTACTTGTGGGTTATTAATTGGGTTATGTAGTGTATAGTAGTAGTATATATAGCTGTGAATTTCTTCTTTTTTTCCCCAATACCCATTAATAAAATAACATGACACCTTCATTTTTCTGAACATTCGGGAGACATTTGCGATAAAGGAATGTGTGGGACACGACATGCTTCTGACTCTCTTTGTTTTTAGTTTAACTCTGGTTGTTGGAGTTCATCAGAAAACACTTACATATCCACTCATGCAATTTTCCCTTAATAGTAACATTTTTTGTGTGGAAAGTAATTATTATTCATTGCTCAGGCATCAGGAATTACCTCGCGGCTGCGACAATGATGCTGAGGATGTCAAGAATGAGATTTTTTTTTTTTTTTTTTTTTTTGTTATTTAATGAGAATCTGAAATGAGGAAGTTGACTATGTCTGCTATTCCTTGTGTACAAATCTATTATGTCCGTGTTTATTAGAGTTCAGAATCCTGAACACATCCTTTGAGATTGCCCAGTTTACACAGGTCTTCTTTGCTAAATGTCACCGGCTGGATCAGTGGTAAGGAACTCCAGCACTTACCAGAAGACAATAGAGTTCACCCTGACAGCAGGGTAAACATCGAAGAAGACAAACATGTTGGTCTGTTCTCATGACGCTTTTGCTTGTGGTAGTCAATGACTTGTTTTATTTCTCTTACCAGGGCGAGCCAAGACACAGAGTCCACTTCCTATGACAGTGACAGCGATTACGACCTGGACCTTGACAGCTATCAACCTGTTCGACCTCTGGCCAGCGAGCACGATGTTATGGTCATTACACCGAGGATTCTTGATTTGGACCTTCAGACGCTGCAGGTGAGAACAGCAGGTGTCATTGTAGCATGAAGGCAATCTAATGCTGGTCTCCGTGGCGAAGGTGTTAACGTCTTTCTCCGTAATCCCGTATATCCACGGGAGGAAAACAACAGTGCGAGATTCGGCAGCGGATCGCGTCGCGTCGGTTACTTACGGGGTACGTGAGCTGGTCACTCGGAAAGCAGTGGCAAACTACTGAGCGTAATCTTGCCAAGAACATCAATAGCAGCTGGAAAATGATGTGTTGACTGCAACGCCCTGTAAGGGATATGCAACTTACACACACACACACACTCTCTCTCTCTCTCTATTTCTCTCTGTTTCTCTCTGTCTCTCTCTCTCTATTTCTCTCTCTCTATTTCCTCTCTCTCTTTCTCTCTCTCTCTCTCTCTCTCTCTCTCTCTCGCAATCTAATTCATAATGTAAATAGCGTGTGATATGCTACAGGTATGCTTCTATAGTTGAACATGCCATGCAGTTATAAGAAATAATAGGTAAGGTTGCAATAGAAAGTCAAAACAAAGGCCTTACCTGAATAGCATAGAAAAAAAAGTAACTGTAATTACAAAGACAAGATATCTTTCAGAATGCATCATCAAAGTAAAATGGAACTAGTCTCAAGCATGCCAATGTCTTGAAGTGTGTGGGTACCTTCATAACATCAGGTGGAAAATGTATTAAAAACGGAAAATGTAGACAAACACAAAGAAAATGCAGTATGGCAATGGGTGAACAATATTCTATGCAATATTTCATTTGTCAGCTGAGGTGACAAAGAGAGAGAGTTCTGAAGGGTTATATTGAATCAGTTCTTATGTACGGAAGTGTTTCATGGAGAATCAGCACATTAGTGAGATACTATGTGGAGGTTACAGTGATATAATTTCAAGGAATAATACTGTAAACACCATGGACAACTAAGGAAGCTTGATACAGATGTATTAAAAGAAGTTAGTCACAAAGAAAAAAGGTTGCCCAATTCAGAAGACAGCAGTCTACTTTTGAGCGTGTTATGGGGAGGGAAAAACTGGAGTACGTGGCAACAACAAGACGTTTAGGGAGGGGATGGGAGACCAAGAGATAAGATACTATAGTCTGTTTACTTTTGTCTGCCCCAAATATAAAATTTCATATCTCGGTAACCAACTGAGGGAAAATTATGAGATTTAGCATATAACATTATCATTATGTCCACCCAACAAAAATATTTTTGTTCTGGAGATTGTAAGCAGATTTCAAAGTTTGTTTATATGTGGTATATAATTTACGGGTCAGAGATGAAGTGCATATTATTAAATGTATTACATCTTCACACGGAAACATTAGCATTGAATAGTTAATTTTCTCGTGGTACACGGGATTGACCTTATGACAAGAGCCTCGCATGTAGTGGAACGGGGAGTGTTCAGAGGTGTCGTCAATAATGTGGGTGCTTTCATGAAACCTGATTCTTTTTTTTTATTTATTAATCTGACCATTTATCTCTAACATCTGAATGTGTGAATATTATTGAATGGGATTGAATATGGAATTGTGTACACTCCAAAGCATCGCTATGAACTTGTACACATATTTTTATCAAGAAGCTGATCATAGGAAACTATTTCATATACTATTACAAATTATTACAAATCCCGAGAAAATAAAAGCGCATGCATTGTGTCTGAGTAAACGGTCATTTCGTCAATTGATGCTGGAATCTGGAATGACACCATCACGCAATAAGGAAACGGTAGGGAGAAAGGCAATTGTAGACAGCTTTCACAAGGACGTCATAAGGCGAGCTATTACTAAAACGCTGGATACCAAAGAAACAGTGACTGTAAGAAAACTTAGGGTTTGGTTGAGAAAGAACAATGACATAGAGCTCAATCAATCAATCATGTGCCATGCCGGAAAGCGTGGGCGGTCATGACTCGCCATTTCACTCGATCACCAGTGTCGTGGATCAGCTCAGTGTTCCTGTCTCGTCCATGCCATGTGGCCAAGCCATCCAGGTATTTTCCTCTCGGTCTTCCTCTTGGTCTGTTCCCCTTGGATCTTGCCAGTTGTCACTAAGTTCTCCAATCCATTTCTTCTCATAACATGTCCAAAAAATTTTGACTGTCTACGTCTAATTTCTTAATCAGTTTACGATGTTCATTTGTCTCCTGTAGTACTTGGTCATTGGTTTTTCTGTCTTTCCATGGTATTCTTTGCATTTTCCTCAGAAACCACATTTCTGCAGCCATCAGATGCTTTTCAGCTTGACTGCTCATTGTCCAAGTTTCACATCATACAAAAGAACAGGCTCTATGTATCCCCTCAACACTCTTTTTCTCGTTTCAATTGACATCTTTTTATTGGTCAAAATGTTTTTCATCTTGCTAAAGGCTACTTTCGCCATGGCGATTCTTGTTCTAATCTCTTCAAGGCATCTCCCATCAGATGTTATAACTGTTCCAAGATAATTGTACTGATTCACTTGTTGAAGAATATTTCCATTTACTTGTATATTACATTGTGGCACTTCTTCCTTCCTACTGACGACCATAACCTGAGTCTTTTTACAATTTAATTCTAACCCCAGTTGCTCACTGTGTACAACAACCGCATCTACTAATTGTTGCAGGTCCTGCGCATTGTCTGCAATTAATACTGTATCATCTGCATATCTAACGTTATTGATGTTTCGTCCTCCAATGCTGATTCCATTTATATCCTCTACATTTCTGAAAATATTTTCACTGTACAGGGAAAAAAGATCTGGAGACATCACACATCCCTGCCTAACACCTCTCTTAATTGGCTGATACTGTCCCACTTCATTATCAATCCTTATTGCAGCTTGTTGTTTCCAATATATGTTTTTTATAAGTCTAATGTCTTTCCCATCAATTTGTAGATCTGCAAGCATATCCACCATGCTGACATGTCTAATGCTATCAAAAGCCTTTGTATAGTCAATAAAGCAAAGATGTATATCCTTGTTTACTTCTATAGCACGTTCAATAACTGTTCGCAGCATATACACAGCATTTACTGTACCCTTTCCTTCTACAAACCCGCATTGTTCTTCCCCTATTTCAGGTTGTATCTTCTTCCTCATTTGCGAATCATGATATACTAGGCACTTTTAAATAGGTAGTTTGCCGTTGCTTTCCTCTATGGCAGTGACCTTACTGGTCGGAGACCACAGCCATTGACTCAAGACGAGTCCCTCTGCCTGCTGTCGTGTAACTCGAGGCCATGACCCACAAATATATGTCGGCTGCCCTCAAAATTACATCCACCACCTGCCTTCCGTGGCTTCTTTTGAAAACTTCCAATAAAAGGAACACAATATAGCATCACATAATCCACAGGGAAACACTATTCACAGGGAATCCAAAGGAAATCACACGAAATCCAATGAAAAACACTGAATTGCGTCCCTCCGAAAAGTAACGCTTCATCTTGACATAGAGCTATCCAAGACAATTTTGTAGAAAATTATAAGGACATTAGGCTTCACGTACGGAAAGTACAATTTAGGTAGAAATATCATTTGCAAGCAACCGCATTTGGGAGCCTGAGAAGCAAATACCTTCGTGAAATAAAGGAAATACGCAAATAAAATTATGACAGAGTATTTGGATGAAGCCTGGATCAATGTGCACCACACTTGTTAAAAGGAATGGCAATTAGTAGATGGAAAGATAAAGCGATATGTGCCCAGTAGTATAGGACAGCATTTGGTCATAGCCCATGCTGGTAATACGCATAATGGCTTACTACAGAATGCTGGACTCGTATTCGTATCAAAGCATACAGACAATAGGGATTATCATAATAAGATGAATGGTAATGTATTTAGAGATTGACTCGAGAATACAGTGCTTCCATCCCTAGATTTATCGTCTTGTCTAATTATGGAAAATGTATCATATCGCAATGTTGCCCAAGAAGACAACATACCTATAGCATCGAGCACAAAGGAAGCAATACAGATATGGCTCCGATTGGAAAAATACCATTTCCACAAACGTATTTCAAGCTAGAATTGTTGTCCCTTGCAAAACAGACGCCAAAAGCAAGAAATATCAAATCGACAAGTTGATAGAAGAGCATCGCTATGGGTGCTTGAGACTTCCGCCGCACCATTCTCATTTTAACCCTATAGAACTTGTGTGGACTAAAATTAAAGGACAGGTGGAAGCTGACAATACTATATTCAAATTGTCTGACGTCAAGATACTAACCCAGTCCGCGCTATTAAATATTGATAAAAGTAAGGGGGGAAAATGGGAGGACCATGTGTTGAAAGAGTAAGATGACTATTGGAGAAAGTATGGATTTAATTTTATGCAACCGAGAGCAGTCATCAACCTACTGGAATCGTAGATTAATGTCTGGGCGGATCGCAGATCCACATGCACACATTCTGGGATATTTTTGCTCCAGCTATTCAAAAGAAGAATTGCAGGCCCTTAACATGACAGTATCGGCACAAACAATACAACTTGTCAATGGCAACAGTTTGTATTCCACAGTGATGAATATTCAATTCCGTAAGCCCTCAACGGTGACAAACAGCTGGCATTGAAAGAAAATAAAAAGATTCTAAACGCGTTGAATACCAACAGAAGAGTAATATTGCGGTGGAAACTGACATATTGTGGCATTACAAGAAATGTGAGAAGAACCATGTTGTCAAATATGAGTGGACAACACACGAACATACGAATAAATCTATAAAACTTCAATGAAAAGAGGACCAACATCTTTTACCGTTAAGAAGGAAGCCCACTACAGAGAAATTCACAGCTATATTCATCGTGCAAAACAGGTAATCATGTTCCGTCTCAGCAGAGTAGACATTGCACCCATTCCCATACGAATCTGGATACGCCTTGTGTCGTCACCCGAACTGGCTGGGCATTACTGTAGAACAAGTCTGTTAGCGAGAAATCACTAGTTGTTCACCACAACATCAAAGAAATGTCGCGGCTATCCATGATTTAAGTTGTTTTTTGGACCTTTTAAAGACATGTTCCTTGGGTGGGGGTAAATATAAGACGGCATGAAAAATTTCATAACGATGCAACAGACAGTTTTCACAAAAATTGATCGTGAATGAAGGCACGGAAATGTGAACAGACGTTAGACAGTCTGGCACCATGGCATGAGACAGATCTGTATCAGATATGATTGGCAGGACTCGGGTCAGAAGGCTGGGACAACATAATGACCAACTCCGCGCGGCATAGACTACAAGAGGAGAAATCCGAGCAAGATGCTTGCTTATTGTCAGTTATTTCCCACTTGTATTCTGACGTTGTATACTGCACTAGCAAGCGGTCTTAATTCCTCAGGCTCAAGATCCACCCCCCCCCCCCCCCCACATCCCTTGCCCTACACTGCAAGGTACTATAGGCTGTGGATGGCAATATATTGTACGAAATACTTTTCTGTGCCTCTGATTGTAAACGTCTCATTATTTTTCTAGGGCTCTGATTGGAAACATATTGTTACTGTTCTAGACTTCTGATTGGAAACATATTGTTACTGTTCTAGACTTCTGATTGGAAACATATTGTTACTGTTCTAGACTTCTGATTGGAAACATATTGTTACTGTTCTAGACTTCTGATTGGAAACATATTGTTACTGTTCTAGACTTCTGAGTGGAAACATATTGTTACTGTTCTAGACTTCTGATTGGAAACATATTGTTACTGTTCTAGACTTCTGATTTGAAACATATTGTTACTGTTCTAGACTTCTGATTGGAAACATATTGTTACTGTTCTAGACGACTGACCAGCAAACAATTTTCACGGCCGTCATTATTCAAATGAGGCATAATGCATGAATGCATTTCTGTAGCAAAGCGAATGGTCGGTGGTATTTCCAGATAAACGCTTCTTTATCAGTGTTAAACATCCAGATCTACCTGTAGTAGATCATTTTAATACCACATCATCATAATGTGCCATGCCGATAAACCTGAGAGGTCACGTTTCGCCGTCTCACACGATCACCAGAGTCGTGGATCAGCTCAGTGTTATTGTCTCGACCATCCACGTGGTCAAGCCATCCAGATATTTACGTCCATGCCTCCTCCTTGTTCTTTCTCCCTCAATCTTCCGAGTTATCACCAAGTTCTCTAGTTTATTTCTTTTCATAAATTGTCCAAACATCGTTACTTTCTATATCTAATGTCTCTAATCAGTTAACGGTTTTCATCTGCGTCTTGTAGGACTTGTTCATTGATTGTTCTGTCTGCCCGTGGTATGTTTTTTTTTTTTTTTTTTTTTTTGCATTTTCCTCAGAAACCACACACCCACTGCCATTAGATATATTTAGCTTGTCTGCTCATTGTAAAAAAGTACAGGTTCTTTTTAGCATTTCGACACTCTTTATTTCTCGCTGTAATTGACATTTCGTTTTTTTTTGTTTTTTTTTGTCAGCATGTTTTCCATCATACAAAAAAAAGGCTACTTTTGCCATAGGGATGCTTGTTCTAATCCATTCAAGACATCTCCCATCAGATGTTATGACTGTTGCGAGATAGTTGTACGATTCACTTGTTTAAGAATATTCTCTTTTACCTAGGACCAAATACAATATTTAAAAAAAAAGTAACGAGTCCTTGTACACGTCTTGGTGCATTTATTAATAACCCAATTGTTTATTTGGTAATCACATTAATCAGTTGTAGATGGGTGATGCAGTCAATATTTGACCGGTCGCCTTTAATTCTCAGGAATGTCCTGATACCTATTTCAGGCTGTGTCGACTTCTGAGCTCAGGTCTTTATTTATTTATTATTTTGTTATCCGCCTTAATGGGGATTTGAACATTCCTTCTAAA
The DNA here is from genome assembly GCA_014155875.1 of Cepaea nemoralis. Lineage (NCBI taxonomy): Eukaryota > Metazoa > Mollusca > Gastropoda > Stylommatophora > Helicidae > Cepaea > Cepaea nemoralis. Next base: position 850,151 of record JACEFZ010022740.1, read on the forward strand.
CGTTTAGATTACTCATTTTGGCTCTCCAAGGAATGTTCAGCTTTGTAACCTGGTTCAGACATGTGTATTTACACGGCGTTTCTTTATTGTCCTTCTCTGTAGCTCATTCTCTTTATGAGAAGTCGGGAATAGAACGGGCCAAGGAAAAACTGCGTTTTCTGAATAGAAGAACATATCCGTAAATACCTCTTCTTCTTTCGTTCGCTTGAAAAAAAATTGTGTATGTCTTCTATCTTGTGACTTGTATAAAATTCATGGTCTTGTTTAATTCATTCAGTGGTTTTTGCTTCCGCTGTTGTTTCTCTAGGACAGAAGGTCTTTGATTGGTCATATTCGGGGCAGTCTTGGGGTGTGTGGTCATGGCCACGTGTACATGGCTGATTTGTCAATATTAAATTGTGTACACATGTGGCTCCGGGGTCGAATTTATCCCGTTCTGCGGAGCAGAATAATGATGTTTTCTGAATTGTTCAAAATATGGCAGTCATCTTGTGCTGGTGTTGGTGTTTTTCTGATTGTTTTGATGGTGTTGTTTCTTGTGCTGTTTTATGACTGATAAATCCGGCTGCTCATCTGTTACACCTTCGTTAGTTAGTGATAAGTTTTCTCCTTTCGGGAAACTCCACAGTTCATATATAATATTCAACAGACACATGATAGTGGTTGTGAGAAATTGATATAATTACTTACCTACTAATTATAATACTGCCATGTATATAATAGAAACACGTTGAGCAACGAAAGATGTCTCCATATTTAAAATACGATCATAACCCTAACATCCAACATTGGCACTCACGCAAACACAACTTTCCGACATCATGTGGGAATTTAACGGTTTGACTGATGAATGTCTGTTACTGAACACCTGAATAAGTCAGTCTTTGAACAGGAAAATAAATAATTTCCAGTTTCATAACGTTATACTGAACTTTGAATTGTATCAAATACGTATTCTAAGTAAGTATCTACAAATGTTAAGTGCATCTGTGTACTGTGGATCGCAATAAAGCTTTTGTTAACACGCATAATTTTCTTCTTCTTCTTCTTCTTCTTCTTCTTCTTCTTCTTCTTCTTCTTCTTCTTCTTCTTCTTCTTCCTCCGTTTCCTCCTCCTTCTTCCTCCGTCTCCTCCTCCTTCTCCCCCTCTCCTCATCCCCCTTCCCCTCTCCCCCAATGTAGCATACGCCCTCAACCAACTCACACTAAAGCCTCTGTAGACATATTCACGATTGGTTGGATGTTGCAGCTACAGTTGTTCTACGAGATAAGGTAGCCAGTCTCACAACAGCCCTCTTTGGTCGCCTCTTACGACATACATGATAAGTTAAAGTGTTACTATTCTTTGCTTTCCATATGTTAATACACGCCCGACACATACAGTCTAGTATTCGAACAGTCCAAGAACTGGATCCAAAATGTACAATGTTGGAAAGTTTGAAACCAACACTCTTGAATGCTTGCTGCACACTGACTAATGTAAAGCGTCTGTCTGAGCAGATAATGATAAATGCATGCCTTACATATAGTGCAACAAGTTAGCTGCTGGTCCATTACATGATCTTGCAATCAACAACAGCTGTTTTAGATGTCTGTTTTCTTTTAAAAGGTAATTTTACTTTAATAGCTTGATGTTGCTTTCTAAACGGCTAACACTTCTACCATCGAAATTAGCACACAGAAAAGATCTGCTCCCAAATCGCGTGTGGCTGATTTTGGATCCTCGACATGGTGTGTGAGGGAATTGTCAAAACGGCGTTTACTTATCCTCAAACCACAGACTTCAACTCTCATATAGTAAATGTAAGCAAGATACAAGAACTCGTGTCATGAATGGCGCATGGAGAGAAGAGAAAACTCTGGAAGGGGTTATCAAAAGTTAGCATATACAGAGATGAGCAGAATGACCCTGGCAGGGAAATTAAACCCTGCATTCAGGAAATTAACATCTTTTACAGGAAATACGGGCGGAGTTGCAGTTGGTGAACAGGAAGTAACTGTCATTACAGTCATTCTGTAAACATTCTATATCATACATATATGACAAGAAGTAAACAGTTGATAATTGATAACTAGAGAGAATACAAGATTATCACAATCAACACTGATGTATCTGTACTACACGATAAGCGGATCTGTGGGTGGTTCTGTGCTGGAGTGAGAGGCATAGTTAATGCTGAACTGTGTGGATTGCACATACGGACAGCCTGCTGCATGAGCATGGAGATAGAGGCAGTTACTGCAGTAATTTGTAACATCTATAGGGAGTATATGAACAATAGAGGAGACAACGAAGGAAAGGTAACAAAATATGACTTACTGTAGTAAATTGCAGTTCGTAAATATGAGTGTAGGAACACACAATATAGATTGATATTCAGTAATAATAGTTGTTTGCATGTCCTTTACAGGACGTTGCGATAAACTTCAGTATTTAATGGCTGATTGTGATATACTAAACAATATTCAATAATAGCGACACTTTATATCTTTTGTGCAGATTCTAAACCATGGGACAACCATCATCCAGTGGGATGAAGATGGCGGTCGGTCTTCTCTGTGTGTGCTCCGTCTAGAAGCAGACAACGCTACCTTGACATGGTGTCGACCAGGATGGAGTGCTCTTCGTGGAGTCACCTCTCCTCCAGACTTTGCCTTGCACGCCGATCAGTCTCACGGGGCTCTCCGAATTCTTCACGCTCGGTACTCCAGTGGCAGTGAAGACAATTATAGCTCATTGGACGAAGGATACCTGGATGCCCTGCACATTAAAGAAGTGTATTTGAGTGACGATTCGGTTGACCTATCTGCCATAGCAAAAAGACACGGGTTAGAAATAAGTGATTCAGAACACAAGTGTATCACAGTTGTTCATGGAAGTAGCATGTCGGCTAACCACAAGCTTTGGTTCATCGGACCTAAAGGGGTGACTATGGCTTGGTACAGGGGCTTATGCAAGTTACGGGTGGCAGCAGTGAAGTTGAAGAATCAAATGGATAAACGGGTCCAATGGTTGAAACAGCAGTATCTTCAGCTGTACTATGAAGGGGAAAAGTGTCAAGGGCCAACACCAGCTGAGGCTGTTAAGGTAAGCTATTAGAAACTATGTGTCTTTTTAAAAATTCAGAATTACCTTATCAGTGATGATAATTTTGATTGTGATAATGGCGTTTTTCTCTTTAGGTAAATTATAAGAAGCGAACAACTGAAATATATTTTAACAAGTGGTACGATACATTGCACAGAGATAGGAAACGTTAGCAAAGAAAAGTTCTTGACAACTTCCATTATGGCATAGAAAGATAACTGATTATTACTTAACATATTCTGCTGGAGACAAGAAGCAGTGAAGATGAATAATCGCCTACGCCAGTTGGCAAGAAGCTTGATTATATTGAATGGTTTCTTATATTGATTTAGAGTCTAGCAATCATCTCATCAATAACAATTGTGACTGTGCTAAAACAATGTTGTTAATTACTAATATATAATAAGCCTGTGTAAATACAATGAAAAGAGTAGTGTACCTTGTTTGAGATAAATTTTCATATTTTTCCATCCACACACGCTTTGAAAATATACATTCAGTATTTCATTTATTATAAATCCAGCGTAGGTCATATATTTACACAAATATATGTAATTAATTGTTTCGATTATATTCATTGTCAGTTTCGAAACAGTTAAACACTTCATTTCTAGTGTCCGGTGAGATACTGACCACATCGCCTGCTGAGTGTCGATTGGTCAGTTAAAATACAGGTCTAGCACCATATACTTAATGCGCCTTAATGCACTTAAAAGGGTCCTTTACTTACTTCTCACTTCACTACTTACTTCTTACTTCACTTCTAGTCATGTTCCTATTTTACATTACCGACCAGTTTCCTACATGCCAGCACAACCATATCCGATGTTGCATTATTGGCTTTGTCCCTGTTTGAAATGCACAGGCACTGACGGGCCACCGTCGGGGCTTAGCAAGGTTAATTTAAGAATCCGAAAATTCATACTCCTGGGATAAAGAACAAAGGAAAAAGAAGACAATAAACTGTAAAGAAAATGGTAGGATTAAGATAGCACCCAAGAAACAGAATCTAATAGAAGCCGCAAAATTGAAAAAAAAAAAAAAAGACCTAGAGAAAGGAATCGGGGCATGCATTGGAAACTGGTAAAACAGTTTGACTAGATCATCGGTCACTCTCCATGCTCAAACCTTCCATATAAAAGGGCAAGTCTAATAAATCTTGATGCACTGTTTACATTATAAAAACAGTCTGACCAAGATCTAGTCTACCTTGGGCAGACAGCAATCTGGTCAACGAAAGAAGGGTCAACTACGGCCTCCGATATGATGAAACTGCCGAGGACTCAAGCTTTGGACGTTAGAGTAGACAGCGCGAGAGTCATCCCAACTCCACACCACATCATGATGATCGATATTAGGGCAGAATCCCATTTGATGTCATAAGTGATTCCTGTACACACTCACGTGAACCCAGGCTCGGGCTACAGATGTCGTTATACTGTGCGGAGATTCTCCGTGTGTCATCTAAAGGATATCAAAGGGTTTCCCAGTTGATACTGTAATATGTGTGAAACTTTGGAGCCGACCAATCACGTCTCTTCTTTAAATGTTCGTTACTAATACTGGACACAGCTTTACGGTCTGATGTGTTTATGTGTTTGTTATTTCACCTATGCTGGTTTTATATAACATTATGAAACCTATAATGCTATTTCAATGATTAGATAGAATTCTGTCCATATTCCACAGTTGTGGGTTCATGTAGATGATAGACCTGGCTAATGAAGTCAATTTTTTTGAGAGGGGTGTCTAGTTGGTCATGCGTCGAAGTAGCGAGACGCTTTCGTCATTTGGTGGTGACAGGTTCATAATCCGGTCGGTAACAATAGCTTTCAGTTAGTTTGTATGTTGTCTAGTGGGTCCTCTGTTCTTTAATTATTACCCCTACCTCTATGAGCGTCAAACAATACATGTACATTTATGAACTGTCATCTAAAGAAGGGGACTGAAGTACGCATAGAATTACCCATGTTTACAAAAAGCGCCCGTTCACTAAGCCCACCACTAGTTCCCTGTAGCATCCCATTGATGATCAGCCCTGATTTAGTTTGTCTCGTGTGATTGCAACATCTGCTGTGTTAAGCCTACTTGATATCTCATGTTTATCATTTGCGTCGATATCTGGGTTAATGAAACTACATTCCTTATTGCATGTGAGAATCAATCAATCAATCAATCAATCATGTTTATCATTTGCGTCGATATCTGGGTTAATGAAACTACATTCCTTATTGTGTGTGAGTACGTTTATTTATCCCGTGTCCTTTTGCTTGTATCTAATTCCCTAGATTTGATTAAAATCATGGCGTAAAAACAAAACGGCAAAGGTCAGTTTTACACGCTTGGGGACCTTTCGGTTAGTTAGTTGCATATCCTTTACAGGACGTCGCTGTCAACCCCAGAAATGTTTGGCTGATTGTGTCTTCTTTGCAAGTTTACATTCAGTAGTTTGTCATTGCTTTCTGAACGACCGGCACCCATACCATTTCCTAAAAAACAACGTAAGGAGGTCTGCTGCCTAATCGCCCACAGTTGAATTTTGAACGCGGGGATGCGGGATTACGAACTGCGTTCGTAACCCCTTCTCCACGGAGCAAACTTATTCTATTCAGGAAAAGCCAGTCCCATATTAGATAATACCGTTGGGCTGTAAATTGTTTTAGGCCTTTACATAGTTTAGGTCACGGCATACGAGGGTGGTGTGACCAGTTACGTTCCTCATCGCCAATCTTTCTCCGACAATTACAAAAATATGAAACTTATCTGGTACGATTTCTTGAGTTTGTGTCGGCCCTAGAACCACACAGGTCGAAGAGGATCATCCTTGCCACTGTTGATAATTGAACACAGAACAGTCTTGGCGCCACGCCGTAATTTACCGAGCCATATTGAATAAAACTCAGTGCAACGAAGTGGATCTCCTTGCCTTTTGCTCCCCGTTTAAACCCTTCTTCCAGCTAAAGTGTTTATACAAAATGGGAAAGCCAGTCCCACGCCCAACCCTCCTTCGTAGCCTCTTATGACCTGTTTGATAAGTTACAGGCTAAGGGGTTAAGGGCGCAATTCGCAATCCCACATTCATAAATCATCCCCAAACTGCTGGGGTTGACTGCGACGTCCTGGAAAGGATCTGCAACTAGCTTTAACTATTTTCTCTGCTACCTTTAATGGTTCCGGGTAACACACAAACATAATCCCCCTTAGTCGCCTAATACGACATCCATGATAAGTTACAGCGTTACTACTATTTTATCTCCCTTTAGCGCCCCCTTAAGACACGAAGGGAGCTTGGCTGTAGTGTAATTTAATGACTAAAGGGCGTAACAGAGTACAAGTAGTTTCCAGTGTACTCGACCAGCCCATTGTGAAGTATTTCTGTCATCTGGCGCAGTTTGCCATGTCTGCGTTTTATCGACCCGGGTAACACGCGTCCAAGGGCAAGCTGTATTGATCTGGATCGTATCATTGCCCAGATAGCCGACGTTGAATAATGCAGACAGATGCTAAATAAGATGGTTTGTTGGCCCCCAGAATGTAGCCAGATTAACAGACGGCTCCGAAAATAACATCACAATGGCTGAATTTGCGAGAGAGGAAGCATGTTGAAGAACCAAACAAAAAGGTAATTTAGTTTGGTGTACGCGATGGCATAGTGGGTAGTGCGCTTGCTTGTCTAGGCAGTGGTGAGGGTTTAATCCCCAGCTGAGGTAGGATTTTTTTCCGACCGGTACAAATCTGCGGCCCACTCAAACTCATAAAAATATGCCCCGGGTAATTTAAAGAATGTTCTAGGAAGTGTCTGAGAAGGAAAGGCGACGAGGAAGGGTGCTGAACACTTTATCTCATAAACTGTCCAGTTTATCTCATCAGATAATCACTTTATCTCATAAAGTAACCACTTTATCTCATAAACTAACCACTTTATCTCATAAACTTACCACTTTATCTCATAAGTTGACCACTGTATCTCATAAGCTGACTACCTTATCTCATAAATAGACCACTTTATCTAAAAGAACTGACCACTTTATCTCATAGACCACTTTATCTAAAAGAACTGACCACTTTATCTCATAAACTGATCACTTTATGTCATAAACTGACCACTTTACCTCATAAACGAACCACTTTATCTCATAAACTGACCACTTTATCTCATAAACTGACCACTTTATCTCATAAACTGACCACTTTATCTCATAAGCTGCCCTCTTTATCTCATAAGCTAACCACTTGTTCCTATAAAATGGCCACTTTATCTCA